>JAZKJV010002459.1:0-220768 GCA_037367405.1 Ottelia alismoides | reverse complement strand
TTGTGAGTGGTTGAAAGGAGAAACGAAATTAGAGAGAGAAGGAGGCCGAATTTGGAAAAAACGCAAAACATGAAAGTTGTAGATCTCGATGAGATCTACAAGTTTTATGTTGACAAAAAATGAGGATGAGGTCAAATGTGATACAAAAATATAAGAATACAAATATACATATATATAGTGTACAAAGAGGCCCGAAAACCCAACTTTTGCCTACAAGCTTCGAATTGAATGAAATTAGTCTCATTTTAAAGGTCTCAGGATGTGTATTATTATGAAGGTGAGTAGACCTAATTCGGAGTTGGTAGGAGAGAGATATGTGCATTCTAAGGTCCAGGAGTTTAGGGCTTTATTGGGTATTTTACAATAGAGGGCTCTAGTCTTCTTCCCTATATTATTAAATAATGGTGTACACACCATGGGGAAGGTGTTATTTATTACAAGAGAATAGATGGATATTTTATAGGTGGATTTATACAAGGATTGGCTTCTTATTTAAATGCAAGGATGATTGCTAAAAGCATATTTAGTGAATTGATGCATGAATGATATTTATGCAAGATAAAGGGAAATATGTTGCTAAATACTCGGGACAAAGCTCTATTTGCAACTTTAAGAGTAATGAATCACAGATTCATCAACCCCCTATACTTAAACCTTGCTCGTCCCTGAGCAACTAAAATGAGATGCAAGGGTGAAATGATTTTGGGTTCCACACCAAGGTCATGAACAAAAGTTGAAAATGGAGCTTGACTCAACCTTTGGATTAATTGTGTGGCGGAATCTTATTGGGATCTGAATTTAAGACCTAACAGACTTCAAGTTCCACAAGTCTTCTATTCAAGAGTCCTCAATAGTCAGGTCAGAACAAATCCTCAAACACAAATTTCGGATGACTATGATTCTTACTTGTACTGTGTAAGTGAAATGTAACTCTCCACATCAGAAATGGCTCAGAAACAGCCTCCTCTAACAAGGTAACTCAAATAACACGGTCCAGTAACTCTTTCCTCGAGGAGCAGGGTATTCCCTTCTAAGTTCAAGGTTGCGTGCAACCATCTCAAGAGGAGGGGGTAGAGAGAAGAATGAACGGTAGCCAGTGTAGCTACCTGTCCCAGGATGCTTGACCAGTGTAGCCAAGTCATCCAGCAGCATTTTCTTTGCTAGTATACATACTCCGACAGGTATTTTATTTTCACTTGGACCTGTCTGATTTTTTTGGAGTTTTTGCATTTTTTTCTCTTTTTTTTTCATTTTTTGAACTAATACAAGGTGCAGCATGTACATCAGGAGTTTTCCCTCTTGAGCCAGTAGACTATCCCTCTTTTGTAAGCATTATTGCAACCCACAGCATCCCGTCCTCAGATGTCAACACCACCATACTAGGTTGAGATGCTCTACCCTCCCTAGAGGAGGACGGATGTTTCCACCCATGTGCTACTCCAAGCTAAAGGATTCTACCTCCTCACCACCTCATCAATGAAGAGCTACGTGCATTGTACTTGTCCAAGTTAGGTCATTATCTAAAAGAATCAAGTGTGTGCACGAGATATTCTACTTAGACTAATCAAGATGACATGTGAACATAGACTTGCGGACTCAAAGAATTAAGTCACCTGACCTAAGAAATCTCAACTCCAATTCTTATAAGGTTCCTTTGAATTAGGTGGATTAAGGTCAAATCAAGTCCTTCCTCAACATCTACTCATAACTTGGTTCAGAACCCACTAGCTTTTCACCTTGCATATGCAAGATATGCAGATGAGATGTAGATGACATGCTGTGTAGATGAATGAAATGCAAGACTCTTTTTTCTTTTTTTTATGATATAGAGATGATATGCAAGAGTAAATAAGAAGCCTATTTTTTCACTTATTTGGTATACCTACTATGTTACAATAGTTTATAACAATGTTATACAAGTGTATTTTACAAAAAAAAAAAAAATCAAAAATTTTCTCCAAATTTTACCCAGCCTGTAATTATTACGAAATATATACAAAAATACGCGAAAATACGTGAAAGTACGAGCTATGGGTAAAGTATATATGTAATATATACATGCCCCCCTATACTTAGCGTGTGCTATATCCTCAGAGCACGGAAAGCGAGGAAAAAGATATAGCTCGTGCTAAGCGCAGGAGAGCCAAAGAGAACGAAAAATGTAAAGAAGTCATCATGCCCACTATACTTAGGCTCTGGCAGCCTAAGTGTAGAAGAAGGTCAAAAATGGGGCGGACGATGTCAAGAAGAGGAGAGGATGAATATACAATATGGGCATTGGTCCCCCCCTATACTTAGGTTCAGGTCAGCCTAAGTATAGGATGGAAGTGAGTTTGAAGACCAATGTGATCTGGAGGATGTACAGAGACTCGACTCAAGTGGCTCGTCCCCCCTATACTAAGGATCTGTTCATCCTAAGTATAGTCCAAGATGGTGATCAATGAAGCTGAATGAGCTACTAGAGTTGCGGAAAAGAAAGGTCAGAATGTACAAGAATGATGGTATATACAAGTGAGTCGGTCTGAATCTTTCAAGATGCTACTGATGGCTAGAGCTCACTGCTGCAAAGTCTCATGCGCGGCTCGAGGTATAGCTGTTGAATCTGTCTCGTGCATGAATACAAACTCCTCAACATGGACTAACTGCTCATTGGATTCGACGAAGTATTTCAACAGTTGTCCATTCACAAGGAATGTCGGTGCATCATCTGCAAGATCTGAGATCTCGACACATCCACTATCGTGCACCGTACGGACGACAAATGAGCCTGTCCACTTGGACTTCAACTTGCCTTGGAAGATCTTCAGCCTAGCATTAAACAACCATACCTTCTATCCAGGAACAAAGGTCTTTTGTCTGATATATCTATCGTGCCAACGCTTAACCTTGTCCATGTACACCAAACTGTTGTCATATGTGCGATTTCTGATTTCCACAATCTCATTCAGATCCATGTCTCTCTGCTTCTGCCCAAGGTGCGTGTTCCAATTGACCTTCTTGATTACCCATTCTGATTTGTGCACTAGTTCTGCGGGCAAATGGCACGGCTTTCCGATACTATTCAGAATGGGGAGGTTCCTAACAATGTCTAGTAAGCTGTCCTATCCGCCCATAAAACCTGATCCAAGAATTGCGACCAGTTCTTCTTGTCTGGGCAGACAAGCTTCTGCAATATAGTCTTCACCTCCCGATTCGACACCTCAACCATACCATTGGTCTGTGGGTAGTAAGGACTAGCGACACGATGTTCGATGACGTAGTCCTTCAGGAGTTTCTTCACCCCCGGATTTACAAAGTGGCTACCCCCATCTGATATCATCATTTTGGGGATCCCAAACCTAGAGATGATGTGCTCTCTGATGAATTTGCAGACAGTCCTGCTGTCTGCGGCTCAGGTCGGGATAGCCTCCACCCACCTGGATAAGTAATCTACCGCAATAAGGATGTACTTGAATCCATGGCTAACAGGGAATGAGCCAATGAAATCGATGCCCCAGGCATCAAAGACATCACAAATGATGATAGGCTGCATCGACATCTCATCCTTGGAACCAATGGTTCCTCCCATTCTCTAGCATACTGGACACGACTTCGCAAAGGTGATGGCATCGCGAAACAGAGTCGGCTAGTAAAAGCCACACTGAAGTACCTTCCATGCGGTCCTCTTCTCGAAGTGGTGTCCTCCTGCCTCTAAGCTGCGGCGTAAAGAAAGGACACTCTGGTATTCCTCCTGAGGAATACACTGTCTCCAGACACAATCCGGTCCTTCAAAGAAAAGGATCGGATCCTCCCAATGGTAGTGTCTAGCATCCGACTTCAGTCGGTTGATGTGGCACTTGGGCCAACCCTCGGGAACCTTCTAGGAGACAAGATAGTTCACAATGTTGGCATACCATGGGAGTGAATCATCAATAATTTTTTTTCCATAAATCCATTTTGCGTAGATTTGGTCTTGTTGGAAATCTTGTTTGAAGCTATATATCTCAGCATGGTTAATTGTTATTTTTTATTTATAAATCATGATAGATCTGTCATGTACATTTATTGTCTTATAAACTCATGAGTTGAATACAAAAATTGAAAATTGTTGCTTTAATTGAACGACTTGTGATATTTCTTGATAGTGTTATTATTAAGTACATTAAGTCATTGTTAAATTAATTGCTTTCTGGTGAATTAATCATTATGAAATAAATCAAGTTTTATTCAACTTTTACTTTTTAATTCATTAAAGTCATTGAACAACTTAGTTGTCTTGAGATCTAAGTCATCATTTAACTGATTTGTAGGCTCAAAATAATTTCTTAATCTAGGATCTCGATTATGTTTGTCTTTCTTATATGTTTGTGCATTATTATATGCATTTAAATTAAAAGCATAAAAATGTTTTCGAAAATTGCATTTATTTGAGTTTGTATGTGCATTGTCCTTAACCTAGAATCTTCACTTCATAAAGATAATTAATTAGCATTTAAATTTAATTAAATAATTGCTAGTGTCCTTATGTCTGACCATGGACTTTCATAGGATATAAATTAACACTGAGTACTCTTCGCGGAGATACTTGACCCAGTTCTGTATGAATGTGAATTGGCCATACTGTAATGAGTAATAATTAATATTGCCGATTAATGACTCATAACCCACATATCCTGAATCTCATTAGGTAGGAATGAAGTTCATCAAGAATGTAGCTCTGAAAGTTGGTGGGTGCTAATGAAGAGGTATTCTACTAAGAAGAATGATATCGTGAGGACTGACCTTGATGGCCCCGATACTACTGTTGTTGTTGCTTGTGTTGGGGGAGATGCTAGTAATTAGGGCCATGCTGGCCTGACTGGTATTGGCCTTGGCAGCCTTACAAATATTGGTGTTGTTGCCTCTGCTGGTGCTGATAAGGAATAGGTCTATGCTGTGGTGGATGTGGTGTAGAGGTGAATGCAATATTATAGAAGGTAAAGGGATGCTGGTTAGACTGTCAGTCCCCCATACTTCCCTACCGAGTAGGGTCCTAGGTTTACCACACACAACTCACATACTGGGGATTGTCTTCCTATACTATCTCAACTAGTGGTGCCTCTTGTTGGAAAAATTAGGTATAAGAGTGGTCTTCTACCCATGGCTAATATTGCCCTGACATTAGCTTCTCTTGTACACGGTGTACACGAAAAACATGAGAAACAAGTATAGTTGCAACATGTATCTTAATCTTGGATACTTTCTCTGATAATATCACCACCTACTTTGGGAGTTTGGTTAAGCTTTCAAGCTCATTCGTCCTCTTATCAATCCACTCGACTACTGTTAACTTGTCTATTATAACACCCATGGTGGGGACCATGTCCTGTACGAGATCACCCACAATCTTTCCTCCATTTGATATGAATGCAACTGGGGACTCAGTGTATGCCATAATCGTTATCTGTGCATCATTAGTGTCATCCATCTGCTCGAATACCCTCTAGTCGGTATCTGCTCCATGTGATGTATAACTGCCTCTACAAGCAACGCTTACTAAACCCTGCATCTCAAGGTTTATATCAGTGAATACAGATTGGACCAATATGTTGTCGTCTAATCCATGGCATGGATAATTCTGCAGTATGTCCTTTGGGCATCTGAGAAAAACTTGTGATGTGTGTCCTCATCTGGTTAGTTCTACCAGAGGGTAGAACTTCTTTAAGAACATGTCCTTGAACTGGGCATAGGTGGTTACTATCACACCCAACTGATTAACCCATTAATCCGTCGTAAGGGCAGTACGCCTAATATAATACTGGCTAACCTAGAGTGACACAGGATAATATAGATGAGCTCAAAGTCCCTCAGGAGTGCATATGGTTCCTCTTTATTATTCCCATTGAAATGTGGCATCAAATTCAGAAAGGGTGGCTTAAACTCATATTCTATCTCTTGTTTTGTGGAATCGACGAGTCCGATAAACACTCAGTTAATTTTCGTAAATTAATCATGAGAAAATAAAAGTCGTTCATTGTAGGTAGGTAATAAGAATTAATCAAGAAATAACCACTTAATTTAATTAATCAAAATAATTCGAGTGATTTTATGTTTATTTAGCCTAGGCAAGCCCTTGGGTCGAACTCGAGGTGGCAAAGGAACAACCTAAGCTAATGTCTATCAAAGTTCATGCATGATTTTCGAGGTGGAATATTTTGGTATTTTTATGCAATTTTTGAATGCAAATGCAAGTGCTGACCAATTTTTAGGACCGAAATATTAATGTCAATCAAATGATGTCCAAAAATCACAAAACTTGGCCAAGATGTTACTCATGCTAAAATGAGTGCACTGTAATTTTTGGGATTTTTTGATGCAAGATGAATATTTTATGTATTAATGAATGGAAAAGGACTGAATCTCAATAATCAATTATAATGAATTCTAAACCTATTATTTTTAGGGAATAAAATTATATAAGATATATCAATAAATGAAATATCCTGGAAAAAAAATCCTAAACCCAAAAAATGTAAGATTTAGTACATATTAAAAATTAACTATTAAGATACACAAAATAATTTTTTAGATCAAATAATGCATGCCAATATAATTCTTTTTGGAAACAATGTGAAATTTAATTAATTCTACTATCCATGATTTTTTGGCAATTTTTCAAGCAATGATTGATTTTATACTAATTATTGAGAAAAAATTTGTCAAAATATGCAATTTCATACCAAAACAATTATTAATAATCAACCGCAAGGCATAAAAATATAAAGATCATGCAATAATTAGGAGAATTAATTTCAAAACATGCTATTTTCTGGAATAATAAAATGATGCAATAAAGTTGTTTAAAATAGAGCAAGAACACATGGTTCTGTTTGCAATTTTGAAGAATATAAAATTAAATAAAGAAATGCAATGCAAGTTGAAGGTGGAATTACCGGGACCTCTAGGGGGCTACATGCAAAATGTCTAGAGGGGCACGTGCGAGACACCCGCCCTCTAGAGCGGTTGTTCCTAGACACAATCTGGTGAAAGGTGTTAGCACCTTTGCAAAATATCACAGCTGTCACGTGCAAAGCACGTGACCTTTGGGAGGCTGGGGGTAGCCTTCAACAATTGTCGAACTTGTAGGGGCGCTCTTGCAAACTTCCCGCAAGGGGGGTGCAGGTCACGTGAGCACCTCAATCTTTGTGCCCGGCAACGTTGACGGCTGACGGATGGCTTCAGAGGCAGTGCTCCTCCCGAGGTGATGGTGGAGCGACGGGGCATCAGAGATGCGGTGGGAGGAGTGCGATCTGTGCGAGAAGGAGCTTCTGCAGGCGGTGGTTGGTAGATGGCGGTGCGAGGTGGTGGAGAGGTGAAGGGGCTCAGTCCAACCTGGTCGAGGTCATCCTAATGGAGCAAATGAACTAGAGGGAGAGGCTATGATGAAGCTGAAGGCAATCGAAGAAGATGTCTAGGTGGAGAATGGTGGTCGATGCAGCTCCAGACGAAGGGCGATGATGCAGAGCGGAGGTACGGTGGTACAACGGCGAAGAAAGCTAGATCTGCACTCAATGGTGCGAATGCGTGCGGAGCGGGGCAAATCGCTTGGGAGGCAGATTGCAACGAGGGTCCTACCCTCGGACCTCGCCGGTGTGTGGAAGGAAGGGCGCTATCACTTCCCTCTTCAGCTCTTGATTCAATCGGTGAATGAGGATCGAGGAGGGGCGGCGGGGAGCCATATATAGGAGGTTGATGGTGGTGCTGATTGGGTTAGGAGATCGGAGACACAAGGAGATTGACGATGAGGTGATTGGTATTGGCGATCTGATGGGGATTCAGAGATGGAGATTCAAAGAGGTGATCACGGTGACAGTTGATGAATCCATGATTCATTAACTTTTCTGTCGCATTTTGTCTTAAAACCCTTAACAAATACATGTAAATACTCACTAATTCTCATATTTTAACAAAACCCCATTCATGTGTAAATATTCACTTTTAACTACTAAATTCATGTAAATAAACAAAGAACCAGAAAAAGAAAGAAAAAGGAATATGGAATATATGTATATATATGTAATATTACTTAAACTATAAATATAACTGTAAGTATATTTATAGCCTAACCCCCGAGACCAAGTCAGCATGAATTGGTCGACAAACCAAAAAGTAGGGGGAGATAAGGAAAGAAAACAAAATAAAAATAATTTATCTCATGTATATACATTCTTCACTATTTATAAATAAATACAAACTTCAAAGAATTTTAATTATTTCATCTTAACTTATTCTTCACCAAATCTTTCTCCTAATTATTCACAAAAATGTAAATAAAAATATAAAAATAAGTTAAAAATATTACCCTGTATTTAAGCCAAGAAATCCAACTTACAACTTGTCAAAATCTCAACTTCCGAACATCATAACTTCCTCATACGAACTCCAATTTCACTCTACTCACCTTTAAAGTTCATAAAATAATATTATCTAACTAATAAAGGTGGTTTCACTGAATTCGGAGTCCGTTTGCAAAAAGTCGGTTTTGGGACCAAAAGGCAAAGGGGTTTCTGGGCTATTTATTTTATATAACACATCTTATTTATTATTTTCTTAATTTTATAATTTCTAAATTATTTCATGATCATCTAGTTTCACTATAAATTATTTCATAATTTTTGGAGACTATTTATTATTTTTATAAAATCAAATACCCTAAAATATAGGTATATTTGAACTATAAAGACACTTCCTCTATTTATTAAAATATATAAATTCATTCATTAAAATCTATAAAAATTTGTATAAGTCTTATTTAATGCCATAATAATTAATAAAATATAAAATTAATTTTTACCTAATTATTTATTAAATAAAAAATACAAAACCTATTTATTAATACATATTTATTAATAAAATATTTATATTTTAAATAATAATTATTATTTATTAAAAATACTTATACCATAATTTAGAAAATTAATTTATCTAACTTTCTTGTATTTATACCTATTTAATATAACATCATTTACTAATTTATATTTAATTTATAAGTATTTATAGCATCTGGGCCAACCAGGTGCTGACACGTGTCAGCACCTGGAGCCTTCTTCCTCAAGAAGGTCTGTCGACCTTCTGTTCCAACTACCCAACTTCATGGAATTTTCCCGCCTAACCTCTAACCTCTCCAGCCCATCTAAACCCTCCATCTTATTCTCCTAACAACCCTCTATACCGCCAGCCCTTCGATTCTACTTGGAGCCCACGCATCTTCTCTATAAAAGGCCTCCAAGACCCGCCATCACCATTATCTTCTTCCACCTTCAGCTACCAAGCTCCAGGTTGTTCGACCACCCCAACTTCCTAGCCTCGTTCCCAACCACTCGAGCGGTGACAGCGCCGGAGGAGGAGCTCGCGAGGAAGAGGAGTCGAAGGAGAAGGGATCCAAGGTGTTCAACCCCCTTGAATCGCAGCCACGCGCCGCGTAGAGCTCCGGCGAGGTCGCCCGTCGAGCAGCCATCTCCAGGTCATATACTTGGATTTCTCCCAGACCACTTCCTCCATTTTGATAATTTCTTTCTCGATAATAGAGCCACGATTAGCGTGGCTAATTACATTTTTAAGTAGACTAATGATCAAGCTTTAACGCCATATCAAAACCTCCCTTCGATTCGATTTCATTTGATTCAAATCCATTCACGAAGTATCGTCTTCTTCGCATCTGGAGTTTTTAGCTGGATTTTTGTGCATTTTTCCTTAACTTTGAAGCTTTATATCTTAACATAATTGGCCGATTCATTCCGAATCGAGCACATGAATACATTCATTGTAGGTCCAGGATTCACGCAAGGCAATTTCATCGGAATTTGGACTTTCGACATTACCGATTTTGGATCTTTAAGATCGGGCTACAGATCAGTATTCAAGCAATCAAGTGCCGACCCGTCATCTTCATCGAGCCATTACCGCCGCTCGGAGCGGCGCCACCGCCAAATCCACCGCGGGCGAGCTCGAGGGGTGGAGGAGCCACCCCTCTGGCCCCGCAGGCGAGCCCAAGACGCTGGAGGACGGCCGGGAAAAGTCGGAGAAGAAGCGCCATCAGCCAGAGCTCCAACGAACTTCAAGAACAGCGGGCTTACAGTTTGGCGACACGTGTCAAAGCCAGAAGCGTCCGATCGCGCCAGAAATGTTTTAATCGCGGCCGTTGAGTGCGAAACGGTAGGAAAATTGCATATTCAGCCCAGCTAATTTCCAGAATTCATTGCCGCCGCAATAGTTTTGTAAAATTACAATTAGGTCCCTCCGCAGGGACCTAAGTGTAAGAGTTGTTAGTTTTTCTTACAGAACAGTCCATTTTGGACCCATTTGAGAACAAATTTTAGTTAGTTTCTTTACGCTTATGCCCCTGGGCTGTAGGGGCCATATTTTGTCTGTTTGACCTCAGATTCTGACGATTCTTGGAGGGTAGTTACACAACTACCCTAGCTATATAGTATAAAGTTTTCGCGGCTTTTCGACGAGTTTTCGACGTGTTTTGATTTTCTCGAAAACCGCATCGTCTTGTTTTGGTTTCTTGTGCAGTTCGAGTACGCAGCTCGAACCTCGATCACTTAGCTTATATTGTATCACCTATATTCTATCCACCTACTATATAGAAAATAAACCTTTTGCAAAATATCCCTTTTTGAAAATTAAATAAAAAAATTGAAAAGAATAAAATCAAATAAAAATTACAAAAATTAAAACCACTAAAAAGGCCTTCTGACTTAGAGAAGAATTAGAATAAAATTACGAAGAGGAAAAATTAGGGAATATATTCTGCCTCCTTGAGTTCGACCCAGGAACACTTGCCTGGTTAAATATTAGTGAAACGGTTTTCCGATAGAAAACCGTAAAATTTGTTTGATAGGTTTAAGAACCGAATTTGTTTCGCGGCTTTCTGCTACAACCGACACTTCTTTAAATAAAAAGTGAAAACCGCGAAATCGATTTTTAGCCTTATCAAAATGGCGCCGTTGCCGGGGAGGCGTTAGATTCCCTTGATTTTTCGTTTTTCGTGATTTTATTATTTTTCTTCTCTTTGTTTTTCGTACGGTTTTTCGTACGGCTTTTT
The DNA here is from genome assembly GCA_037367405.1 of Ottelia alismoides. Lineage (NCBI taxonomy): Eukaryota > Viridiplantae > Streptophyta > Magnoliopsida > Alismatales > Hydrocharitaceae > Ottelia > Ottelia alismoides. Next base: position 209,700 of record JAZKJV010002459.1, on the reverse strand, counting down.
CGTGTTTTGTTTTCCTTTCTTGTTTTCTTTACGGCTTTCTCGGCTTTCTCGATCAAATCTTTTGTGCTAATCATCTTTGCAGGGCCTGCAGGATCAACCGGTTTCCTCGGAAACCGAGTCAGTTGAAAGAGCAGAGAATTAGTATCCTTTTATTTGAGTGAGAAAGGGAGAGAGTTGTACTAGCTTAATAAAATTTTCATTTTTTTAGGGGCTTGATTCATCGGATACCGTGTATCTGGTAAATCAAGGCACCCACCGCGGCTTTTATCGCTTATCGGTTTTCCGCGGTTTTCTAGATGCTTGCTTAGGATTTTTCGCTCTATCTGCTTGTGCCTCGTAGCTAGTTTTAGGACTTGCAACCTAGGTGCTTGCTCTAGGGTTTTAACAAAAAGACAAAAAAATAGACGTTGTTTGAAAATACATAAAAATTGCAAAATTAAAAATTGGGACTGTTAAAAATATCTGATCAAAAACCGTAAAATCGATTCAATTGATTTGGGGAGAGTAACCCCCGCACACTTCTCAGAGTGCGCGAGTTGAGAGCCGACACTTAAGGATAGAGACAAAACCCCGTATTTCTTGCGGGATACTACTGGGTCCATACACCTGATCACTGTTCCTTAGTGGGTACGCTCGGGTAGCTGGAAACTGTCCGGGTTTACTTAGCAGAGTGGGAGGTTTAGAGGACACTGCGCAAGGCTCCGTCCTCAAGTAATACGGGTAGCCGGAAACGGTCCGTACTTACTCCCATACTGGCTGAGTGCGAGTGGTCTCGCGTAAGGATTCGGGCCAGTGTCTTGGAGAAACTATCGGGCTCCTATTGGCTTGCTCAGCCCGCGTAACCGCAACGATTGCTAAAACAACCCTAAAAACCGAAAAGATAAAAAGACCGAACTCTTACGGTCTTCATCAGGGTTGAGTTGGTGAAAATGGGGTTTGCTTTGTGTTTGTTTGTGGGGCGTGAGTTTTCCGCGGCTTTCGCATTCCTTCTTCTCTTGAATCGTACACGTGCTCTCCCAATCTTCTCTTGACATCAAAGATGACGTCTCGACGGCTTTTCGGCTCAGACTCTGTGAGCTTTCAACCGTCCACCGTCGAGCGTATGTCTTCACAGGCTCGGGATGACCCTCTTCCCGAGCTGGTCCCATTCGATCTCAAGGCGAGTCAGACCCAGACTCCCTCGCCTCTAGGCCAGATCATTGAGGCAGACCTTCGCCTCAATACAGAATCCAAATCTCCTGAGTATTTCTCGATGAGTTCTTACGAGAGTTTCCATTTTACAGACGATCATATGGCTCGTGGGAAAGCACCGGCAGCAGATGAGAGGCCAGCAGCTGAGGATCATTCGGAGGGAAGAGCAGATCTGAACGGAGATGTTACAACAGGTATTCTCGACACACTTCAGCAGATGAACCTACAGATTCGAGAACAGTTTAGAGTTCAGACCGAGTTGTAGGCTGAATTAGCCGCACTCAGAGCAGGGGCCGGGAACCAGTTACCGCCTGCGGTTCCCGCTACTTTACGGGACGAGTATGACCCGGGCGCTAGAACGCTCCATCATTGGATTCGGCTACCGCCGAATCAAGGGCCGTACGAACTCCGACCGTCCTTCATCTCTTTGCTTCCCAAGTACTATGGGAATGCCGCAGAGGAGCCGTTCACGTTTTTACAGCAGTTCGAGATGATATGCGGAACGGCCTGCTATCCAGGAGTGACACAGGAAGCCGTGCGCCTAAAGGCTTTTCCTTTTGCCTTAGCCGATAAAGCTCTTTATTGGCTAAGCCATCTAGGGAGAGAAATCTCCACTTGGGACGACCTGAAGTCCACCTTCCTGCGCAAGTATTTCCCTCTAGGAAGGACGAACATGATGAGGAGTCAGATCTCCAACTTCACGCAATTATCGAACGAATCATTCCATGAGGCATGGGATCGATTCAAGGACCTGACAGAGAGATGTCCTCATCATGAGATACCAATGAAGGTGCTAGTACAGATTTTTTTCGGAGGACTCCAGCTGGAAATCCAGGGGCTAGTTAGTGCCGCATGTGGCGGCAGTTACTTGAACAAAGATGCCGAGTCAGTTTGGACCATCTTCGAAGGGATGGCTGAGAACTCAAGAGTTGTAGACTCTACTCGGGCATATCAGAAAGCCCCGCAGCCACCACATCACTGAGAGCATCACAAGGTGGCGAATATAGAAAACTCTGAATCCAACACCAACATGAGCTTCATTGGTGAGAAATTAACGTTAGTGGATGTGATTCACAAGCAAGTACAGGACCTGCAACCGCTGCGAGAGTTGGAGAAACTCTCATCTCTACCTCAGCAGCTGAGTGATCTTTCGAAGAAGGTCTCTGATCTTCAACTTCAGTACCAGCAGAGTTAGACTTCTTCACAGCCAGCACGGAGGATCGCACCCGCTCCACCCACCCGTCAGATACAATATATTCAGAGCGAGCCCGAGATTCCGCAGATGGATTGGCATGAGGATCAGTCTCATGCCAATGCCGGCCAGGTCATCAGCACTGCAGAGATGGAGGTGGAGACGCAAGCCACTTTCGAGATCAATGGGATTTGGTATACTCCAAATGTCTACCATCAGCAACCGAGTATACCGAATCATCAGCAGCAACAGCCGTACGGTCATCCGCAGCATGGACGTCCGCAATTCCAGCACCGCCAGAATTTCATGCCGCCGCAGTCTCATCCGAACGTCTACCATCAGAGACCGCAGCCTACTTATCAGCACCCTGCCCAGTTTTCACCGAACTATTCTTTTCAGCAGCCACAGCAATCTTCCTCTACACCACATCGCTACTCCCAGCCATCCACCTCTCAGCACTTCACGCCAAAGCAGGAGAGAGAAGCAAGCCAGGGCCCCCATACCGAACCAGAGATGTCTTCACAGGCCCAGGCGCTCAACCAGATCATGGACATGCTCAGCACGCTCCAAATTGCACATAAGACAGAAATGGAGCAGGTTAACCGTCGTCTAGACGAGTTAACCGTGCCGAAGACCACTCTCCCAGCCCAGCCTCAGATGAATCCGAACAACAAGAGGAGGCATCCAGATCAGGTAGATACTACAGGTAAGATCTCGTTTCCTGAATTTTTGTCTAACTTCATTCGTCTCAGGAGCGGTAGATCACCGCAAACACCTACTGGAGAGGAGAGGGAACCAGAGGAGAACGAGCATAATCCGAATGCCGAGGAGGAGAAACCGCAAGAGGATGAGGACGTAGAATCAAGAGATGGGAGCAATGCCAACAGCTCAGATATGGATACTGGCGACTCCGATGATGATATCACGCCAGATCAGGCAGAATCCCCAGAGAAAAACATGTCTTCCCCTGTCTTAGAGAGTTTTGTAAATAATTCTGAGACTCTCGATGTACAAGCTGATTCCAATGATTTCAATAAAAGTTCTGATTTTCTGAATCCTGACTTTATTCCTTTTCCCGATGCTTTGTTTGGAAAAGGAAAGAAAAAAACCAAAAATAATCCTGAATCTCCACAGATTGAAAAGTTGCTCAAAGATCACATTTTTCTGAAGATTCCACTGCACGATGCCTTGGATCGTTTTCCTACACTCAAGAATCAGTTGAGGAACAGATGTACTACTCGTAGGAAAAAGAGATCAAGAGTTGAGAAGCATATTTTGACCAAGGCAACTTCGTGTGCAATTCGGAACAAGGTACCCAAGAAGAAGAAAGATTTGGGAGCTCACTATGTCAACTGTCAGATTGAAGACACTACATTCCATCGAACTCTCTTAGATAATGGTTCCTCGATCAATTTAATTCCATCCTCTTTGCTTGATAAGCTCAAGCTAGGTCCTCTTTATAATTCACGGGCGATTCTTCAGTTTGCAGATCGATCTATAAAGAGACCTAGGGGTATGTTAAGGAACATTATCGTGACTGTTCAGGGCTCGCAGTTTCCCGTGGACTTTACAGTCCTAGACATGACATGCCCTACTCAGTTACACCTTGCTCCAATCATTCTCGGGAGACCCTTTTTGCAGACAGCAAGAGCACTCTTTGACTATGATGCTGGGAGAGTATCATTCCGTACAGACAACGGAGAGATACACGTTGAGATGGAGAGAGAATGTAGCAGTCCTAGATCAGTATTGTCATTCACTTCAGAGGACACCAGTCTTGCGGAAGATTGCCAGAACATAGATGAGACACAGTCTCTTGATCTTGAGAGTATTTATTTTGATACCCAAGATATCCTACAAGAGGATAGGGTAGATCACTTGGTACCTAGTTCTTCAGATGATTGTTCACATTCAGAAACAGATTTCATATCAGATTCAGATGAGCAGTCACCTGCGATAGATATCTCTGTGCCGCAGATTGAAAGAACAAATATTACAGCACAAGAGTCCATCGAATACATTGCACAGATCATACAGTCTATTCAGCGTAGAGAGTCGGATGGTGTAATATTGACACATATAGACACCTTCTGTAGTCCGACTCCAGAGACGCATTCTTCAAAAAAGAGAGCTATGCCGTGTACAGAGTTCACTTACAGAGAAGGCTCTACTTTTGCAGCCAAAGATCAATACGCACACAAGAAGCAGACAATTCAGTATGATCCTGGTTGAGCAATCAGATAACCGTAAGTGGTTAACGGGCAGATGCTGAAGCATTACGTAGAGACCACTGATCATCTGGCCCGAACTGAAGTAATCTATTTTGTACAGGAATCATGATCAATCTTTTACTCCTTCCTGTACAAATCCTTTTGAGCCATTCGGGAGATTCACAACACTTGTATATTCTTCATAGATCACAATCGTCCCCGTTTTTCCTCGTCTTCTATACTTAGGATACCAGATCCTAAGTATAGGGGGGACTGATTGCCTGCTGATTTACGTTTTATTTTTGTACTAATTCTTTTGTATAGCCAGTCTTTTTCACGAATCACTGATCCCCAATTTTTGGCTACATTCTTTTTATACTTAGGATGCCTTATCTTAAGTATAGGGGGGACCGAGTGATTTCGATGATTTCGTATTCCTTCCTTTTGATTTCTTTGTTATTTATCCTTTTCATTCAGTCATCCTGTTTTTGCTCTTTCATAATACTTACGATGACCAGATCGTAAGTATAGGGGGGTTGACTGACTTGACATCGATATTCCTTTTCACCCACTTTTACTTAGCACGAGTTATGCCCTCTTTTTTCTCTTTTGACGCTATGAGGACATAGCTCAAGCTAAGTATAGGGGGGTGCGTATATATTGTATATATACTTTCGGTCATAACTCGTACTTTATGTATTTTCTATACTTATAAAATCCATAAAAAGTGGGTACGGGTTAATTTAAAATACACTCTCTTATTTATAAAATCCTGGTAAATAAGTAAAATATGCTTAAAACTTGTAATTAAAAACTTGTAATTAAAAATTTATACTTAAAATATGTATAATACTTATTTAAAATCCTATTTATTAAAACTTGTATAAAAATCATTCAACCCTTGTAAAATACCTTGTAGATAAAATTTATAAAATACACTAGACACTTAACTTAAATAGAATTTATCTTGTAAAAATTGTGAATAAAATCTTGTTTATAAAAATCATAAAAACCCATAAAAAATACAAAGTCCTAAAATTTGTAAAAATTACAAAATCCTTAAAATCCATAAAAATGAGTAAAATCCAGAAAATATACTTCACAAAAACATGGTTGCATTTGCATTCGCATTTTTCAGAATAAGTTTGATTTCCGGAACTAAGGACTGAGTCTAGTCTGAAGGATGGAGCTTGATTATGGCCTTTAACTCTCATTGTAAGGAGCCTGATTAGGAACTAGAATTTAGACTCTTCAGGTCTGGTGACTTAAATCTTTGGGTTCCGTAAGACCATATTCGGGAAATCAAGTCATCTGAGCTTAAGTAGACCATTTGGAGTCATCCGTACAACTCTTCACCAGTGAACCAATCTTGAACACATGCACACTGCACTTAGCTCAACTCGCATAGAGTTCCGAAGGACAGTACATCTTGGTAGTGCATTCTTATCCTTATCTTTGCGGCATTGACGTCTAAAGACGGGAGAGATTGGGGTTGCGATAGTTGCTTCGGATGAGGGAAGGATTTGCTGACACAATTTTTCTAAGACCTCAAAAAATGGACGGATTAAAAAGATTCTATAACCGTCGAGGCACAAGAGATGAATGCAGTGCAAGCAAATTACAAAGTCAAAGCAAAACAGAAGCCACCAAATAAGACCAAACTGGTCAAAGCTTCCACCAAATATGCCTGCACATCTTAGTGGAGACTCAGCTACACCGGTTGGGCTTCACAAGGAGATGCGTCTACACTGGTCGCACTCCACTTCTTTTCTCATTCTTCTAACTTCTCCCTATATTCGATTGTGGACATAGCAGAACTGAACTCAGAAGGGAATACCTCCCTCCCCGAGGAAAGAGTAGCGGGATGAGGAAGCCATAGGAGTGTATAGCCGGGATTGACGGTTTCTTCGGTTCTCTAAGCAGGAAGAGCTAAATCAATTCACACACTGTACAAGTTGACTTCAAGGATGACAGAGTTTGCGATATGAATAAGTGAGTCTGAACTAGCCGATGAAGTGATCTCGAGTAAGGATTATGGAACTTGAAGACTGTTGAGGATAAAATCCTAATCCTAGTTAAGGTTCCGACAAAATGCTTGTTTCAGGCCCGATCGAGCTCTATCCTTGGTCTGTTCTCATGAATTGGTTTAGGAAAACAAATTCATTCTAACTTTCTTTCTTTTTCACTTACTTTTTCAAAATAAGTGTTTGCTAAGGGACTAGCAAAGTTTAAATATAGGGGGTTGATGAATCCATGATTCATTAACTTTTCTGTCGCATTTTGTCTTAAAACCCTTAACAAATACATGTAAATACTCACTAATTCTCATATTTTAACAAAACCCCATTCATGTGTAAATATTCACTTTTAATTACTAAATTCATGTAAATAAACAAAGAACCAGAAAAAGAAAGAAAAAGGAATATGGAATATATGTATATATATGTAATATTACTTAAACTATAAATATAACTGTAAGTATATTTATAGCCTAACCCCCGAGACCAAGTCAGCATGAATTGGTCGACAAACCAAAAAGTAGGGGGAGATAAGGAAAGAAAACAAAATAAAAATAATTTATCTCATGTATATACATTCTTCACTATTTATAAATAAATACAAAACTTCAAAGAATTTTAATTATTTCATCTTAACTTATTCTTCACCAAATCTTTCTCCTAATTATTCACAAAAATGTAAATAAAAATATAAAAATAAGTTAAAAATATTACCCTGTAAATATGCCAAGAAATCCAACTTACAACTTGTCAAAATCTCAACTTCCAAACATCATAACTTCCTCATACGAACTCCAATTTCACTCTACTCACCTTTAAAGTTCATAAAATAATATTATCTAACTAATAAAGGTGGTTTCACTGAATTCGGAGTCCGTTTGCAAAAAGTCGGTTTTGGGACCAAAAGGCAAAGGGATTTCTGGGCTATTTATTTTATATAACACACCTTATTTATTATTTTCTTAATTTTATAATTTTTAAATTATTTCATGATCCTCTAGTTTCACTATAAATTATTTCATAATTTTTGGAGACTATTTATTATTTTTATAAAATCAAATACCCTAAAATATAGGTATATTTGAACTATAAAGACACTTCCTCTATTTATTAAAATATATAAATTCATTCATTAAAATCTATAAAAAATTGTATAAGTCTTATTTAATGCGATAATAATTAATAAAATATAAAATTAATTTTTACTTAATTATTTATTAAATAAAAAATACAAAACCTATTTATTAATACATATTTATTAATAAAATATTTATATTTTAAATAATAATTATTATTTATTAAAAATACTTATACCATAATTTAGAAAATTAATTTATCTAACTTTCTTGTATTTATACCTATTTAATATAACATCATTTACTAATTTATATTTAATTTATAAGTATTTATAGCATCTGGGCCAACCAGGTGCTGACACGTGTCAGCACTTGGAGCCTTCTTCCTCAAGAAGGTCTGCCGACCTTCTGTTCCAACTGCCCAACTTCATGGAATTTTCCCGCCTAACCTCTAACCTCTCCAGCCCATCTAAACCCTCCATCTTATTCTCCTAACAACCCTCTACACCGCCAGCCCTTCGATTCTACTTGGAGCCCACACATCTTCTCTATAAAAGGCCTCCAAGACCCGCCATCACCATTATCTTCTTCCACCTTCAGCTACCAAGCTCCAGGTTGTTCGACCACCCCAACTTCCTAGCCTCGTTCCCAACCACTCGAGCGGTGATAGCGCCGGAGGAGGAGCTCGCGAGGAAGAGGAGTCGAAGGAGAAGGGATCCAAGGTGTTCAACCACCTTGAATCGCAGCCACGCGCCGCGTAGAGCTCCGGCGAGGTCGCCTGTCGAGCAGCCATCTCCAGGTCATATACTTGGATTTCTCCCAGACCACTTCCTCCATTTTGATAATTTCTTTCTCGATAATAGAGCCACGATTAGCGTGGCTAATTACGTTTTTAAGTAGACTAATGATCAAGCTTTAACGCCATATCAAAACCTCCCTTCGATTCGATTTCATTTGATTCAAATCCATTCACGAAGTATCGTCTTCTTCGCATCTGGAGTTTTTAGCTGGATTTTTGTGCATTTTTCCTTAACTTTGAAGCTTTATATCTTAACATAATTGGCCGATTCATTCCGAATCGAGCACATGAATACATTCATTGTAGGTCCAGGATTCACGCAAGGCAATTTTATCGGAATTTGGACTTTCGACATTACCGATTTTGGATCTTTAAGATCGGGCTACAGATCAGTATTCAAGCAATCAAGTGCCGACCCGTCATCTTCATCGAGCCATTACCGCCGCTCGGAGCGGCGCCACCGCCAACTCCACCGCGGGCGAGCTCGAGGGGTGGAGGAGCCACCCCTCTGGCCCCGCAGGCGAGCCCAAGACGCTGGAGGACGGCCGGGAAAAGTCGGAGAAGAAGCGCCATCAGCCAGAGCTCCAACGAACTTCAAGAACAGCGGGCTTACAGTTTGGCGACACGTGTCAAAGCCAGAAGCGTCCGATCGCGCCAGAAATGTTTTAATCGCGGCCGTTGAGTGCGAAACGGTAGGAAAATTGCATATTCAGCCCAGCTAATTTCCAGAATTCATTCCCGCCGCAATAGTTTTGTAAAATTACAATTAGGTCCCTCCGCAGGGACCTAAGTGTAAGATTTGTTAGTTTTTCTTACAGAACAGTCCATTTTGGACCCATTTGAGAACAAATTTTAATAAGTTTTTTTACGCTCATGCCCCTGGGCTGTAGGGGCCATATCTTGTCCGTTTGACCTCGGATTCCGACGATTCTTGGAGGGTAGTTACACAACTACCCTAGCTATATAGTATAAAGTTTTCGCGGCTTTTCGACGAGTTTTCGACGTGTTTTGATTTTCTCGAAAACCACATCGTCTTGTTTTGGTTTCTTGTGCAGTTCGAGTACGCAGCTCGAACCTCGATCACTTAGCTTATATTGTATCACCTATATTCTATCCACCTACTATATAGAAAATAAACCTTTTGCAAAATATCCCTTTTTGAAAATTAAATAAAAAAATTGAAAAGAATAAAATCAAATAAAAATTACAAAAATAAAAACCACTAAAAAAGGCCTTCTGACTTAGAGAAGAATTAGAATAAAATTACGAAGAGGAAAAATTAGGGAATATATTCTGCCTCCTTGAGTTCGACCCAGGAACACTTGCCTGGTTAAATATTAGTGAAACGGTTTTCCGACAGAAAACCGTAAAATTTGTTTGATAGGTTTAAGAACCGAATTTGTTTCGCGGCTTTCTGCTACAACCGACACTTCTTTAAATAAAAAGTGAAAACCGCGAAATCGATTTTTAGCCTTATCAACAGTGTGATTGAAAGAGGGAGATCTGGTTGATTGGGCCTCAACCGTGATTTGTGTGTGTGTGTGTGTGGGGGGAAGGGGTGATGGATCTAGCGACGGTCGATGGTCATCTTTGGAAGGCAGTGGAGATTGGAGGTGGCACTGCCTAAAGATGGAAAGTGAGGAGGAGATGGAGGAAGAAGACGAAGGGAGGAGGCCGTCCGATTGGCCAAGATCGAACGACCTTCCTGAGGCCACTTATCAATTGATTTTATTATTATTATTATTATTATTTTAATTCTTAATTCTTAAAATTTTAGTTAATTTTTTATTTTTTTAAATGAAAAATTGTATAATTAAAAGTACAAAAAATGAGTGACAAGTGGTGGCTCTAGAAGCAGCCACCTATCACTCCCATAAAAATCGGAAAATAAAATAGGAAGACGATAAGAAAAGAAATAGAAAATGACTCGGATCGAAATTTTTCATGAAAGTTGCTCGTCTCAACAAGATCTACAACTTTCATGAAGAGAACAAAGCCAAAATAGGTCATTTGGACAAAGTGATATTTTTGATGGTTCTCTATGTACATACAAAACCAACTTTTTAGGGTTTTGAATTTTTTTAATTTTTAATTAAGATAAAAGAAGGGAAAAATTATGATAAAATCTATGACAAATATTTAGACATTAATAGAATTTTATATGTATTTTTAATAATTTCAAAAATTAAGAAATAGAATAAAGTACAATGAAGACCATTTTTGTACAGTTTATTAGTGAACACTCATACTTTGTCAATTTCTTTGGTTTCAGTCTAATTTTAGATTTGGATTTTTACGCATTTCAATAGAACTTTTGTCAAAGAAAATAAATGAAAAAAAATAAAATGAAAAGAATCAATTATGTACATAAAATATTTGGTTAAAAACGGGTAAAATACACATTGTACAAAAGAGGCCCAAAACCAACTTTCACATATGAGCTCCGATTCACTTGATCTTGGTCTTGTTTTGAAGATAATTGAATGTACATTAGTTCAGAAGTGAGTAGAATTAAATCGGACACTCTACGAAGAAGATATCAACGTTTTAGTCCGACAAATCTGAAATTAGGGTTTGGCTTTATGGACCACTTATTTCTGTTAGTGATTTTTGTATTTTTCATCTATTCTTGTTAGTAATATGTACACAATGGAGGTGATTTCAGGTGATCTGGAATTTGCATGCATTAGTTAAAAATCGAGGAAGTTAGCTTATTTTGCAAGTCAATTGGTTTGGGATTTTTGGCTTCTTATTTTATGTAATTATGCATGATAAAATGCAATTCTTATTTACATATGCGTGAATGTTAATTATGCAAGATAATTGATAAAATGCAGATGAATTTTGGTGAACTGAGCATAATTAATCACTTTTAGAGTGATGAATGACAGATTCATCAACCCCCATACTTATACCATGCTCATCCCCGAGGATCTAGAAAATGAAATGAGGTGAAATGAGATTGGACTCCATATCAAGACAATGAGAAAAATGTGAAAATGGAGATAGATCTGACCTTTGGATTATTAGTTTGGCAGAGCTCCTGTAAGAATTAGGGTTTTAAAATCGACAACCTCCAAGTTCTATAGATCATTGTCACAATTTTGGCTCAGAAGTCATCTTAGATCATGCCTCTTCTCAAAACATACCCCATGAACATTGAATAATTGGCTCATGTGTGTGAAAGGTATTAGCTCTTCCCATCAAGAATGATAGACTATCATGCAAACTTCTCCTCCAATCACTCGTCCTCGGGGAGTCAAGTATTTCCTTCTATGGTCTGTCGCGGTGTGTTCACTATCGAAAGGGAGAAAAAGAAAAATTAGAAGAAGGGGAAAAGAACTGGAGGGTGACTAGTGTAGTCACCTCTCCTTGTGAATCCAACCAGTTTAGCCAAGTCTCCACCAAGATTTGCAGGTTGTCTTAAAGCTTTAGACCTTTGTTGATCAAATATTTATTTGGTAGTTGGCTTCTTTTTGTTCATATTTTTGGTAGCTCTACGTGGATCGTGTTGTGCCCCTATTGATGGAATCTCTTTTTCCATACATGTTTTGAAATCTTATAAAAAATTATGCCCAACCATCCATTCCTTTTCCGAATCTTTATTTCAACCCGTAATCCGATCTTTAGATGTCCATGCTACCAGAAAAGAAACTCACACAATCATCCAACACCCCATCTGAGTTGAGCTAAGTGCAATGTGTGAGAGAACAAATCAATTCCCTATTCAAGAGTCGTACCGAAAATGAGGCGACTAGGTTACACACCAAGAGTCAAATTTTGCACATTGTCATGTGAAACTCAAAGAATTAAGTCATAGACTCGAAGCTTCTAAAATCCTCCCTCGGTGAAGTTCCTTTGAAAATTAGGTGGATTATGGCCAAGTCCAAACCATTCGTGGTTTCAGCTCATAACTTGGTTCAGAACCCAAGGGCCTTTCACAATGCAGATGCATGCAATGCTGGATGAAGTGCAAATGTATGTAATACAACTTTTTTCAGGATTTTAATGCATTTTTTTAATGCAAGGATATATATATTTATACAAGACCATTTTTTTTTCAAAAATGAATAAGAAGTTGATTTTTCAAAACTTTGGTTACACACAGTGTTAGTTGCAAAACACAAAGTTAATTTTTCCCACAAGTTAGTTACCCACCCCTAAAAGTAAGAGCTATGGGCAAAATATATACATAGTATATACACACCCCCTATACCTAGCGAGTGTTATGTCCTCAGAGCACAAGAAGCACAGAGAATACATAGCTCGGGCTAAGCGTAAGAGAGTGAAAAATAAAAAGAAAAATAGAGACCGGCTCGCCCGCCTATACTTAGGCTATGAACAGTCTAAGTATAGAAGAATGGTGAATATGACGTGGATAGGGTTAGAGGATGAAGAGTATATACATAAATGGCATCGGTTCTCCCCTATACTTAGGGTTTGGCCTTTGTAGAGGAAAAACATTGGAAATGAGGCAGTTGAGGGCAGACGTGGATAAGGAGAGTGGCATATACATATGCCATCGGTCCCCCCTATACTTAGGCTTTGTCCTAAGTAGAGGAAGAAGAAGTACAAGGGAACCAATGGGGTCGAGATGGAGGGTTGCCGATGATTAAGGAGGTTTTCGACAAATCTTTTTGTGAGCATGTGGTGGGAGTCATAGTGATTGAACGAAGATGAAGTAGACGAGTCCCAGCTATCATCAATGCTATCCTCATTAGAATCATGCTGGAGAGTGTATTGATGGGAAGAAGATGAAGCATATGAATCAGATGATTACCAACCATTATCGGAGTTATCCTCAGAAGAATAGTATTGAAAGGTTGAAGCACTCCAGATAGTCATATTTTTAAGCCGCTTTATCAAGATGTACTTAGTGTTGTGGTCAATTGCCTCATCCTCAGATGATGAATAGTCTGAAGCACCAATCTTAGTATGGTCATAAGAGATTATTCTGCTATATTTAATGAAACTAGGAGAGTCCTCTCTCAGGGAATTGAAGTGAGGGGCAGGAGTTGTACAACGGGAGTCGATATTCAACTGCTTGCTTAGATAGGGCATTGGGGTTGTTGAACTGAGCTCACTCATAAAAATCACCAAATCCGGACTTGATGAGGAATTATCAGAAGATTCCTTTTCCAACAAGTCAAAGGTGACTTTCTTAGTCGGTTTACCATATAACTGACTAATTGAAAGAGTTGTCAGAATGGGTACTTTGGTCCGCATTGTCTGTGATGGTCCAAATCATGTGAGTGAGGTGCTGACAATCGGGTCTTCAGATGAATAACCATTGAAATATTCCTCCCTGGTCAGTACACGTCCTGCATATTTGTTCTTAATTGACTTGACGTTGGTGCATTCCTACATCGGGTTGATTTGATTAAGGCAGTCTGAGGAGGTCTTGTCTGACTCAAGGTAGGCCCACTCTCGTGTTTCCTCATCATAATCACAATATATATGGTAAAGGTCATATATAAGGTGTTCTTCCATAGATTTGTCATGATAGTTGTTGAGGTGCAAGCAACAGGGAATGGGTGAATGGGATGATTATGTGAACCAATGGTCTGCTCAATAACTGTTATCTCAGTTGCAATAATGAGGTAGGGATCTTCTACCGCTTGATGGTCACTACTGTTGATGTCTCTGTGGGTTGCCTTGCAATATCACGTTTCCTCAAAGATGGGATGAGATTGAAGTGCTCCCAATGCTGTAAAATAGATTTCCTGAGTCTCACATTCTATAGTTGCCTTAGCTAAGGTTAAGAACGACATTCCAAGAATGTTTGGAGACTAGGTGAACTCTCCTTGTTGCTCAATATCAATGATAGTGAAGATCACTTTGAGAGAAGCACCTTGTAATGTAATGATGACTAAAATTGTTCCTCTTGGTCGTTTTATAGATAGATCAGCCACCTGAACGATCTCTCTTGATTTCCTGATTGGTTCAAATTTGAGCTTGTCAAACACGGAGGTCGGGAGGATGTTGATTGATGAGTCGTCATGAATTCAGGCATGGGTGAATGTTGTGTCTTTGATTCCATAGTGAACTCGAGGCAACCACTTCACTTTGCGGCTCTTCGTCTTTCTTCTCATCATTAAAGTAGTGTCCATTGATAATATACGTCTTGCTGTCTTGTTCTCTTCCAGCTCGACTTTTCATCTTTAATTTACTCTTTACAAATCTTTCTAGGTCATGAAAGTGTTCGTTGGACTAATTTAAGGGAAGTTAAGAAATCAATAATTTATCTAATGCTTCCCTCGGAGTAGGATCCCAATTCTTTAAATCCTCTTCACTTTCGATTATAAGTTTCTCTGTTTTTTCTATTTTTTAGGTATTTCCGAATTTTTCAATTTTTTTGGTCTTTTTGGTGTGGTGTGTATATGTACTGCTTTCTACATCAAAGGAAGGGTTTTGATCAGAGTTAGAGTCATCCCTGAGGGAGTAGTATGCAGAGTCTCTCCGAGAGTCATCCCTAGGGTGTACAGGGTCTGTGGGCTTTTGAGTGTTCTCTGATTTTTCAATTTGAAATCCAATCATTTCATCTTCCATTTTTATCCATGAGGTAGGAGGAGATCCTTTTCGAATATCTGGCATAGTATTGTTATTCTCTGAAATTTTCTCTTGAGAAATCATGGAAGGAGTCTACTCAGTTGGTAGAAATCTATAGGCCTCATACTCAACATATTGTGATCAGACATGTACTGTTGCATCAAGCAGAGCCTTTCTTCGTGATTGTTGATCGGTCCCTAATGGTGAAGTCGTCATATAGGGTGTATGTGTATCAATATTGTCAGTCCATTCAGTTGTATGAGTGTCATGTTTGAAGATGGGCTTATCACGGTTAAGCCAAGATGGAAGATCATCAGGCGTAGGCCAATCCACTTGGTTTGTTTGGGTTTCCATATTATTCTCAATGGTCATATTAGAATGTGAATTTGTGAAGTGTTGACATGTTCCAACAATGTTGTGAGGATAGGTTGGAATTGGTGTCTTGGCCGATTATCAGTCTTAAAAGTCGTCTGATCTCCATAATCAACATAAAAATGATTGTATCCATGGTTAAAGTTGATTAGAATTGATATCTCAAGAGGCAGAGGATATGAAGGAGTGGAGGCTTTGATCGGTTGAATGTTTATATGATCCGTATATAACGGATTGTCTTTCATGGACTATATAGGACTCGTAGAGTGGACCGAATTTATTCATGGAGAGAGAGTCTCCTGCGAATGTTAAAGGATGCTTGGCAGAAGACTTTGATCGAAAATAAATAATCTAGTGGATACAGATACCCATGTCCCATTAATTTCAAAGGAGGTAATTGAGCTGTCATAATGGATCTTGGTTAAAAATGTTCAAGTCCACTGGATACTCGCAAGAAGAAATCTTAGTTTTAAGTGATGGCACAAGTCTACAGTTTTTGATGATTAACTTGAATCTATGCACAATATAAACACAATCCAAACCCTAGTTTCAGCAACTCACACAGTGATGGCCACAAGAGTTTGACCAGTTATCTTGTTAATTTTAATTGGTGACAATTCAAGTCTTGCATACATTTGAGAGCTTTGTCAGGTGCATGTATTTCACTAAAGGCTGGCTCGAATTCTTACGACTAGTTGCACCTACTTTCAACCAGTATGGGTATAAGTAAGGACCATAAAATGACTACCCGTTACATATGGACAGAGCCTTATGCAATGTCCTGTAAACCATCCACTCTGCTAAGAAAAGACGGACCGTAAACAACTACCCGTGTTTCCTCATTGAGAAGTAGCTAATCATATTTACAGAATCAATAGTCTGAATGAAAAACCAAGAGCTTGGCTCTATCCTTAATTGTGCATCCCTCAGCTCTCAGGAAGATAAATGAATATAAGGACAGAGTTCTTCTCCCGCTACAATTCTCACTTTTATGGTTTAATTAAAGTCGTCCTTGTTTAGCTGTCCTAATTTTATTTATATGATCACTAAAAAATTAGATGAGCAGAAGTTTACGCCTACCGTCCAGTCCCAATTTCCTTTAAATCTAAGTGACAAAACAAGAGGGAGAAAATTCGTGAAAAGCCAATGCACGTGGAAGATAATGATGTATGCTCAGTTAGAAGACTTATAGTGATTTCTCGCAATCTCCATGTAGTACGCAATACAAGAATTGAAAATTAGTCTATATGAATGCAACGACAAAAAACCGCACCTATCAGATAGTTCTTTTAGCCAGGACAAATTGATTTGAATTTTGACTAAGTTGAATGATCTAATGTGTGTCTCAATTAAAGTGAAGTGTGGTCCTAGGTTCTACTAGCACAGACAAAATAATACTAGAATCTCTAATAGATGTAAGTGCAGGTCTAATCTTACAAACCACTCAAGTCGGGCCCCACCCTCACCGGAGAGTAAAAAAGTTCAGACACACCACAAAGAAAGAGTTCAAGTCTTGTTACACATGCGAGAGTCCGAACGGACACCGCTATAAATGAGCAAATAATTACATATAGTTAAAATTGCAGAAATTAAAATCCTAGACTCTACGCTCTCTCACGACTCTAGTCAATCTTAATTTTAAGTGGCTTTTCGGAATTCAGTGAAGATGCGTTAGTTTTGGAATAAATCGCTCCATGTACGTTGAGTATCTTATATGAAAAATAAGAGAGAGTGTGTAAGAGAGTGACATAAAAATAAAAAAATAAACCAACAAAAAATGTTGAAAATAAAGATAAAATAAAATAAATGCAGAAAAAATAATAAATAAAATAAAATAATGGAAAATGTACATCGATGAGGCTTGAGGGCCAGACTACCCGAATATATGGAAAACCTAGCACTAATTTTCTAGACAAAAAATTCTAAGCCATTGCCTCCTCGACAACGGTGCCATCTAACGAGTCTGATAAACCCTTAGTTAATTTTTATGAATTAATCATGCGAAAATAAATGTCATTTGCTGTAGGTGGGTAATCAAAATCAATCAAGAAATAATCACTTAATTTAATTATTCAAATTTAATTCGAGTGGTTTTATGTTTATTTAGCTTGGGCACGCCCCATGGTCAAACTCGAGTAGGTAAAGGAACAAACTAAGGTAATGTCTATCAAAGTTCGTGCATGATTTTTGAGTTAGAATATTTTGGTATTTTTATGTAATTTTTTATGCAAATGCAAATGCAAATACATGCCAATTTTTAGGACTGAAAATTAATGTCAATCAATTGATGTCCAAAAATAACAAAACTTGGCCAAGACGTTACCTGTGCTAAAATGAGTGCATTTTAATTTTTTTGATATTTTCTGATGCAATGTGAATATTTTATAAATTAATGAATGCAAAAAGTTTAAATCTCAATAATTAATAATAAGAAATATTAAACCTATTATTTTAAGGGAATAAATTTATCTAAATATATGAATAAATTAAATATCCTAGAAAAAAATCCTAAACCCTAAAAATGTGAGATTAGTACCTCTTAAAAATTAACTATTGAGATTCACGAAATGATTTTTATAGATCAATGATGCATGCAAATACAATTCTTTTTGGGAACAATGTGAAATAATATTAATTCTACTATCTATGAATTTGTGGAATATTTTTCAAACAATGGTTGATTTTATACTATTATTGATCACAAATTGCGCAAAATTGGCAATTTCTCATAGAAACAAATATTAATAATCAACCATAGAGCATACAAATATAATGATTATGCCATAATGTAGATAATTAATTGTTGAACAAAATGTTATTTTTTAGAATTATAAAATGATGCAATAAAGATATTCAAAATAGAGCAAGAACACAAGGTTCTGTTTGCAATATTATAAAATTAAATAAATAAATGCAATGCAGGATAAAGCTGGAAGGACCTTTGGAGGGATACTTGCAAAATGTCTAGAGGGGCACTTGCGTGACACACGTCGTTTAGAGCAGCTGGACCTTGACGCGATCTAGAAAATGGTCGGGGCATCTTTGCAAAAGATCCAAGGGGTTACGTCCAAAGCACGTGACCTTTGGGTAGCAGGGGGCGGCCTTCAGCACTAGTCGAACTTGGAGGGGCGCTCTTGCAAACTTCTCGCGAGGGGGGGTATGAGTCATGTGAGCTCGTTGATCTTCTTGCCCGACGACGCTTAGGGCTGGCGGATGGCTTTAGAGGCGTTGCTCCTCACGAGGTGGCTGTGGAGTGGCGAGGCACCATAGACACGATGGGAGGAGCATGGTATGTGGGAGGAGGAGATTCTGGCGGCAGTATTTGGTGGCTGGCAGTGCGAGGCAGAGGAGGCTGCCCCTGTTGATTGATAGGTGAAGGGGCTCATGCCCTCCTGGTCGAGGTTGTCGTGATGGAGAAAATGGCATGGAGGGAGAGTCTTTAACAAAGTCGAAGCTGATCAAAGAAGATGTCGAGGTGGAGAATGGTGGTCGATGCGGCTCCAGATGAAGGGCGATGGTGTGGAGCGATGTTATAAGGCTCAACGACGAATATAGCCGGAGCTTGTCTTGATAGTGCGAAGGTGATCGGAGTAGAGTAAGTCGACTGGGAGGAAGATTGCAATGAGAGTCCTACCCTCGGACCTTGCCGATGTGTGGGAGGAATGGCGCTGTCACTGCCCCCCTCTGCTCTTGATTAAATCAACGAATGGGGATCAAGGAGGGCGACGGGAAGCCTTATAAAGGAGGGTAATTGCAATGCTGATTGGGTTAAGAGACCATAGACGCAAGGATATTGACGAGAAGGCGATCGCGATAGGAGATCTAATGGGGCTTCACAGATGGAGATTCGAAGAGGAGATCGGGGCGACGACGTGATTGAAAGAGGGAGGTTGCAGAAGAGGAGGGCGATCTTATTGATTGGGCATCGGCCACGATTTGGGGGAGGTGATGGATTCGACATTGTTCAATGGCCATCTTTGGAAGGTGGCAGAGGTTGGAGGTGGTGCCACCCAAAGATGGAAAGTGAGGAGGAGACAGAGGAAGAAGACAAATGGAGGAGGGCCGTCCGATCGACCGAGAACGGATGACCTTCTTGAGGCCACGTGTCAGTTGATTTTATTATTATATTTTCAACTTTTTTTATTTTTTAATTTAATTTCATTTTTTAAATAAATATTGAATAATTAAAATGGCCAAAAATGGGTGATACGTGGCGGCTCCAGAAGCTGCAACGTGTCACTCCCACAAAAATAGGAAAAAGATTAGGAAGATAAATAGAAAAGAATAATAAACAACCTCAGATCAAAAGATTTTCTTCACAAAATTTCTTCTATCAATGAGAGATCTACAACTTTCATGAAGAAACCAAAACCAAAATAGGTCATTTCCATAAAGTGAACTTTTTGGCGTTTCTCTACATACATAGAAAACCAGCTTTTGGGGTTTTGTAATTTTTTCCATTTTTAATAAAGATAAAAAAATCGAGAAAATTACTATAAATTCCATGATAAATATTTATACATTAATCTATTTTTTGAATTTTTAATAATTACAAAAATTGAGAAATAAAATAAAGTACGATGAAGACCACTTTTGTACGATTTGTTAGTGAACACTTAGACTTTGTCAATTTCATTGATTTTGATTTTATTATAGATTTGGATTTTTACGCATTTTAATAAAACTTTTTAAAAGAAAATAAATAAAATGAAAATAATTAATTACTTAAAATAATAGGTCATTAAGGGTAAAATACATAATGTATAAAAGATGCCTAAAACTGAACTTTCACATATGAGCTCCGATTCAATTGAACTTGGTCTTGTTTTGAAGATAATTGAATGTACATTAGTTCAAAAGTGAGTAGGATTAAAACGAACACTGTATGAGGAAGATACCAACATTTTAGTCCGACAGATATGAAATGAAGGTTTGGCTTTATGGACCACTTATTTCCGTTAGGGTTTTTTTGTATTTTTCATACATTCTTGTTAGTAATATGCACGCAATGGTGGTGGTTTCAGGTGATTTAGAGTTAGCATGTATTAGTTAAAAATCAGGAAGTTAGCTTATTTTATAAGTCAATTGGTTTGGAATTTTTAGCTTCTTATTTTATGTAATTATGCATGATAATATGCAATTCTTATTTACAAATGCATGAATGTTAATTATGCAAGATAATTGATAAAATGAAGATGAATTTTGGAGAACTGAGCTTAATTAATCATCTTAAGAGTGATGAATCACATATTCACTAGGGAATTAGGTTATTTTGCACTATGAACTGTCCCGGGTTGTACGCTGCATACATGGGCACATCAACCCCTACATTTAACCGTCCCATTTGAGCTCTAAGTAGGGGATGCTGCTGCTTAAATGTAGCCAATGTAGCTGGTATCATCTGGGAAGGATCGTCATGATGTTCTTGCTCACCATCTTTCTTCTTAGGAGGCATCTTAAATGAAACTTCTTTGTCACCATCATCCAGCAAATGGATTTGAATTAGTTGAGGCTGATGAACTTAAGTCATCCTCATCAAGGAGAAGGTCTTCCATAGTAAGTGGGGAAGAGAGGAACGGGTTGGTCAGTGGTTTACCATCCCCAAAGTGAGTAAGTCTGGACTCAAGAGGGTCATGAGTCCAAGGAGGTCCATGAAGTGAAGGGACATATGGAGACCATCTCTTGGAATGGTTAAATTATAAATTCATGGAGTTCGAATACAAATCCCTCCAACTAGTCATCTTCTATGTCAAGAGGATCATATATGAACATGAATGTCAAGGAGAGTCTATGCACTAAGGTGTACGTAAATGTACAGATAAAACTCATGCAAATCAAACAAAATGCAATACCTTTGAATTCACCAATTGAATATGTGAAGGTTGTAAAAGTTAGGCCAAATTATCTTGTCAGTTTTAGTTGGTGGTAATACAATCTTTTAGTCGATTACACACATTGTGTTGCCTTATGCCCAACAATGCTCATGCATGATCCCAATCAATGAGGTGATCTACCTAGAATGGCAGGTTTCAATATCACACCTCAAAGGAAACACACATGCTTACACAACCGAAATGTACACTAAGGTCGAAGGAAAGCCCTCGAAGCTCCCAACCTCGTAAGAGTCAGTCTTGGAGACTAAGGGAAAAGTACAGGAATTTGGGCTCTAACCTTAATGCCTACTTCCTTACCCACTCTGTCTGGAGGTAAGTACATGTGCCTAATGAGAGCTTCATGCACCCGTAAAGGAAGTGCTCATTTTATTCCAAGTTGTTTAGTCAACTTGCAATAAACTATTACCAAATTTTAAAGTTTTGATTATCATTGATATTTATGTGAGAACGAAATATATGCCTACCATTCAGTCCCTTTTCCTTTTAGACTTATGTTATAAGTCAAGAGAGGAATTAAAAACGAAATGCAAGCGAGAAACTATGATGTATGCTCTCGTAAGAATGTACTTACAATGATTCCAACAATCTCCATGTGTTATGATAAACTGAATTTACAATTTTACACTAAATGCATGCAAGTCGAAAAAGACACACTTAAATAGGAAAATAATAATGAAGAAGAATCGAAGTAGTATTTGAGCAAATTGTACATGTTTATGTGCATGTTTTTAATCTTTCAAGAAAGATGTGATCAATGAATATATGTAGCCTATATTACGAGGGCACAAATAATTTTTATTTTGAATTTGAATGGATTTTGAATAGTAATGTGCCTATCCTAAATATCACCACTCAAGTCGAGAACCACTCTCGACACAATCACAAAAAAGAAGAAAAATAATCTCCAAGTCTCTGATACATGCACGAGCTCTCAAACAAGAGCCATTTTAAATGATGCAGTTACCTAAATTATTACAAATTAATATTGGCAAAAAATAAATGAAATTGCTCTTTCAAAAATAAATTAAATTTTCTTAACTCTTCAGTAGTCGGCTCACTCCACATTCGTCGACCTCCGATATACTCCAAGTCCACCAGGCCCTCACACAAAAGATAGAATTATTTAAGTGAGATTTTTACATAATATATACGCAAGTAAGAAGAAAATCCAATGAATAAACAATGAAAAAAAGAAATAATTATAAAATGACTCATGGGTTAGACTACCTGATTGAATGGAAAACTTAAATCTACGTTTTCTAAATGAATCTAAGTTGTTTGCCTCCACAACAATGATGACATTTGATTAGCTTGGAGATACCATATGCTAATTTGTCATTTTTAGTTGTAGTCAGACAATCGGGATAAATCAAAACAAAATACACGAACAATTATCAAACAACTAATCAAGACACAACTCTCTATAGTTTTAACTTGATCAAGCCCCAGGGTCGACTCAAGGAGGCCATGAATTAACTTAGGGTGCAATTTATCAGACTTAATGTATATGACAGAAATGCATGTATGCCAGAATGGAAACTTTTAATGGGTTTTTCTGCACTTTTTCATGAAAATTTGACAGTAAGTTAATTGTGATGAAATTAATATGCTGATTTTTGGGATTTTCTCATGAAAAATGAATTTTATAGAAATAAAATAATGCAAGTTGTATAATTTTGAGCAATTTAATTTTAGTAAATAGAGCAAACTCAATTAATTTTCAGAATTAAAATTATACTAAATGAGACTAATGAAGTTCTATCGAGGAAAAATTACAACTCTATAAATTATCAAGTTTACATGAATTAAAAATCAATCCCATGAATCACAAAATAAAATATTCTAAGCAAACTATGCTTGCAAAATGACTTGTTTTTGGGCACATTTTAGAACATAATTAATCCTAAGAAGTTTAAATTTTGGGAATCTTTGGAGTAATGAGTGATTTAACATGAATAATAGAGTTCACGGTAGGTAAAGTATGCCAATAATCACCAAAATAATATTAATAATTCAAGCACAACTCAAAAAAGTACATTCAATACAACAAATGATAGAGAATAAATTGTTCTACAATATGCAATTTTTGGATTAAAAATGAGATGACCAATAAAGGTTCAAAATAACATGCAAAGGCAAGGTTGAAAATGTAAAATTACAAATTAAAATTACTGAAATAAATGTTGCCATTACCTAGATCTACAAGGATGTCTTTGCAATTTTTCTTGTGCCCACATGTGCTACATGTATGGATTTGTCGGTGGGGTCTCGTGCGCTATTCCCCTAGATTGCAGAGGCTTGGGCATAATTTTATCTGGCCTGCACGTGCGCTCGCATGCTGTGTGAGGCTCGGGTCTCCAACCGGAGGGTCGGGCTTTAAGGCTACACATGGATGCTGAGGGAGGCTCAGACCCTCCTGAACCTCAGGGAAAAGGCGCAGAGGTCAGAGTAGCGATGTGGCGGCCATGGGGTCGTCCGATCATGATCAGATGGTCAGAGGGGGATTGGAGGGCGAGACGGCTATGTAGTCGAGTGCGAAGAGCTCCAATGGAGAAGCGCTAGCGAATCTATGATGGTTGACGACGAGGGCGTGAGGCGGTTGGAGCAGAGGTGCATGTAGTGAACATAAGTTGAGGTTGAGCAAAACTGGATGTGGATGAGTGGCAGGAGGAGGAGATGTGGTGCTTTTTGGTGGTACGAAGTGGAGTGTAACAATGCTGGTGAGGGGTGATGATGAGCAAGATAGTGGTGCGCTCCTGTACAACAGTGAGGTGATGGAGCGGAGGCGAGGGTAGAGCATCGATGGCAAATGGCGAAATGCGTGTAGAGGCATAGGTGTGGCAGCATGTGACAAAGACATGAAGGTGGAGAGGAAAATGTGGTCAGTGGAGTAGACGGATGTTGTAGCAGCGTGAGTCGAAGACCTGTTGTGAAGGGGAGCGGATGGTGATGGTCAATCGGAGGGGATCGAGTCGACTAGGAGAAGAAATTACAGCGAAGAAGAAGAAGAAGAGTAGGAAGAAGAAAGAAGAAGGAGAAGAAGAATAATAAGAAGAAGGAATAGAAGCTACCAGGGACTGGTGGAGGTCATTCTCATGGGTAAGAAGATGCTACAGAAGATCCTCTCTATTATCGTTGCTCGAGTCGCTGACACTATGACGAGCTTGGATACACAAAGGTGAAACATCTACATGGGTGGTTTCCCTCGGATCTTAGCTCACGAAGAGTAGTTCTCATCATCGTCGTTAACAATTAGGTCTTGAAGGTGGCATATGAAGAGGAAGGTGGATGGAGAGGGGTTTTTGAGGGAGCGGGTGGAGGCAACCTTGTGAAAGCCGTGGGCCATAACGACTGCTAGTGGAGGGAGGCGGATCGACCACCTAGAGAATGGAGGAATAGGAAGGGCCCTCAGCCATTTTATCGATCGAGATGGGACTATGAAGGTGATGACACTAGGCAGCTAAAATTAATTAATTACAATAAAATAAATAGAAGGGTGGTAAAAATGAGGCGATACGTGGCTGCTCCAGGAGCTGCCACGTATCGCTCCCAAAAATTCGAATAAGAAATGAGAGGAAAAATTACTAAAAAATAACAAATGAGGTCAAATAAAAAAGTGTTCTTCACGAAAGTCATTCCGACAAGATCTACAACTTTCTTGAAAGAACCAAAACCAAAAGCAATCATTTATACAAAACATATTTTTGGTACTTTATACAGATAATATACCAGTATTTTTGTATTTTCCATTTTTTTGTGATTTTCAATAAGGTATAAATCAAGAAAAAAACTAAAAAAAATATGCACATCAATTTATTTTTTCTATATTTTTAGTAATTACTTGAAAAATAAATAAAATAAAAGGGACAATTATACAAACTATATATACATAGACAGAGTTATTTAAATAAGGTATAAATCAAGAAAAACTCTAAAATAAAAATATGTACATAAATTTATTTTTTTGTATTTTTAGTAATACTAAAAAAATAAATAAAATAAAAGGGACAAATATATGGACTATATATACATACATAGAGTGATTTATTTTCTGCAATTTGTACTTATATTTTGATTCAGATTTTTGCAAATTTTGTTAATGTAAAAATCAAAGAATAGAAATGGAAAATAAATAAATGAATATGAGTAATTTTTGATATAAAATAATTGGGTTAAAATCAGGTAATATGCACATTATACAATGAGGTCCCAAAAATCATATTTAACACCAATTTTTTAATTAGGTCTTGTTTTGTAGATAATTGAACATACATTAATTCAAAAGTGAGTAGGGCTCCAAATAATATTGTATGAGATAGATATTGACATTTACGACTTTTGATCTCATAACTAGGGTTTGGGTTTTATCGAGCAATTATATTATTAAAAATATTTTGATATTTTTCCTTGATTAATGTTAGTAATATGTACACAACAATATTGATTTTATTTGATTCGGAGTTATTGAAAATAAATAAAAAGAAGGAAAATTATGCTAAAATACATGTGATAATGTAAAAGGTTTTTGGTCTTCTTATTAAATGCAATTATGCATGCTAAAACATGAATATTAATTACATATGCGTGAATGATAGAAATACAATTTAAATGAACACATGTAATGAATCACTTGGGAACAAAGCTATATTTTCGTCTTTTAGAGTGATGAATCACATACTATTCACTATTCCCTCTCTTATATAGTATGGGTGGACGTTTATGAATAGTACTACTCTTCATAGTTTATGTACTTTCTTTCTACCTTTAGATGGTAGATCAAAGGCAAGGATTATTTCATTGTCCTTCATGAAAGAGAACTCGAATTATCTCTTTTAATTACCATGTGAAATAAAGCAACAATGTGTTGTTGAAGTTGTTGATTCATTATCTTCAAGATAATCTAGTTATCATAATTGGTAATTTATGAGAGAATCCTCATAACTTATGAACCTTAATCATAAATATAGAGAAGAATGTAAAACAAATTACAATTATATTCCATTGTGAATCATACTCGCATAAGTGCATTGAAATAATTACATGAACTAAATTCATATATATATATATATATATATACTAGTTACTATGAATAGTTATTCATATCAATCAATAAATTATGTTTATGAATCATATTCATAAAAATATCATTGTATAAAATTAATTATGACAATAACAATTATTTTCTAAATTTTGACATCACATAGTACAAGTCCTAATCCAATTAATACTCTGCGATAAAAATGTAGATACTTGGAGAAAATGTCAAGTTGATCATACTATCCTTGTAGAGAGACTTGAAGTTCGGATAACTATCCAATTTCATGGTTTATACCATTTTTTGTTACAATTTATCTCTTACAAATGTTGAGCTTGAGCTGAAATTATTCATACTCTAAGTGACCACAACGAAATGCATTGCACTCTCAATGGGTTAGAAAATGCATCAATGAGTTGAACGACCTTCCTTGACCAATTCTAATCAGTGCCAAACTCTTTGGAGCTTAGAAATGAGCTCATGAGTTGAGTTCATCACCATTTCTATTTCCATATCTATTTTAAACAATTAGACCTTGAAAATGGAATTGGACATTAGAATCAAAAGAAATGAAACTTAATCCAATTGATTCTCATATCATTTTACATAAATTGGAGTCACTAAAATCCATCAGATTTCATCATTCCCTCGGAATGGAAGTGCAATGACAAATTATCTATTAATATAGATTTAGCCCTATGAATTCCCAATACTCATTCATCCTTCATACTGGAAAACTATTATATATCCGAAGTTCAAACGTTAGTTTGAATGTCTTCTTAGGAACATATAAATAGATTTCTCATTGATAATTGAGTGACAAAATTAGTAATATACTTTCCAAAAGCATATATTAATACCTTGAATTTGTGACTTATTTTGTAAAAAAGATGACCATGCATGGAACTCTTTATGACCCCAAAATATCTCATGAGGGTGCTCTTTCTCCTGGTTCAATAAGTATGAACTTGCATGATTCCTTTGAGAGACCATACTTATAATATGTGTTTATATGCACACCAACTTGTTGGTTCATGGATCGTGGTTAGGCCATCAAACTAATGGTCTGTCTAATGTGCACATTCATGCATATAGATGTATATCTGTCTCTAGGTCAAAGGATGCATGCATAATCACGATAGCTACGATTCAAGACTTAGTTTATCTCGACCTGATCAACTCAACTCATTGACTCGACTATCTTGACACCTCCAAATCACTATTCCTATCCAAAGGATCTACATCAATATGTCAATCAGAAACCAGTCTTTATAAAACGATTGACATATCTTTCTCAGACTGGAGATCTTTATTTGAATATTCATGATATTTAAAATGTCTATAGTACATAAATCTTGCAACGTGTACATCCAAGGCATCAACGATCAACATTTATTAATATAAAGGGACCTTAATATTAGGTGCATTCATTAACATTCATTTTAGATGGATACGATAAAATAATAATTTTTATTGTATTAATGGGTCACGAATGGCTTACATGTACATTAGTCTCCCACTAGTCCTTAGAGACAATCAAGTACAAATCTTAAACCTATACTCATTGTGCTAATCATTGACTATTTTGTCAAATTGCCAGGTAAACTTAGTAGTCACTCTTTCAGTGGTGACTATGCCAAGTACTGTTACAAACTTGCATATCTCTTATGAACAATAACTCCATCCAATGTAGTTATTGCATCTTTTGCAACCACTACTTGATATTGTTCAAACAGTTGGTAGTTCCCTAAATCTTTCTACAATTCGCTCATAACACTACTGTCCAACAAGAACATGAACTTCGAGGTTGACTTCCTATTATCCAGATTTGATTGGAAGTATGAATCTATGTACCCTAAGAATCCTTAACCATGATGTAGTTCTGATTTCGTCTTAGGTACTTGAAGATGATTTTCGCTGACGTTCAATGTTTCTCTCTATAGAAGGATTAGTAATGTCTTACCACTCCCACTGCATGGTAGATATATGATCTTGTACACATCATGACATACAATACGCTTCCTATAGTCGATGCATTAGGGCATCCGTCCATGACTTTCTTTTCCTCAATACTTTTAGGAGCCATCCCTTTATATATGTGAATACCATGTCTTAAAGAAAAGATGAATTTCATGGAATTATCCATATTGAATCTTTCCAAGATCTTCTTGATGTATCCTTTTTTTGTGATAGTCCCAATATCCTCTTTTCGTTATTTCTAAACAATTCCATACTTAAGATATATGTGGCTTCTCCAAGATCTTTCATCTCAAAAGTATGAGACAAGCATATATGAACACTGGTCATCTCATCCCAATATCATTCCCAATGATAAGGACGTCGTCTACATAAAGCGTAATGAATATGATGGTTCTCCCACTAAACTTCATCTATATACATGGTTCATACGGATTATAAACAAAATCATAACTCTTTATGGTTTCATCAAACTAGATGTTCCAACCATGAGAAGATTTTTTGTGCCAATAGATGGACTTCTTCAGCTGGCATACTTTGCCATCGTCCACTATGAAGCCCTAAGATTGCTCCATATAGATATCCTCTTCGAGGTATCCATTGAGGAATGATGTCATGGCATACATTAAGGTGTGCATATATGGCGAGCAATGCCCTAGTGGATTTAAGCATGGCCACAAGAGTAAATGTCTCATCGTAATCAATGCCTTCTCTCCTTTCCATTGAGTCCCTCTTTTGCTTGAAGATCCATTTGAACCCAATATGTCTGGCCCCTTTAGGTGGTTCTTCAAGGGTCCCTACACCATTCTTATGCATGGAGTATATCTCAGACTTCGATGCTACCATTAAACTATCCATGTAATGATCACTCAATGCTTCATCATATGAAGCCAAATAATCATCAGATTCTTCTAATACATGGACTATGTGCCTTTTAGGTTGTTTTACATTCCTAGAACTTTTTCTAAGAGGTACGATCGTTTCATTTTCAATGAACTTTTAGTTTATGGTGTGAGAATATCATCAGTCTCGCTAAACTCAATTAGTTTCTTAACTTCATTACTTTCGTGATTATTCAGAAATTCCTCTTCCACAAATTTGGCATCTCTATAAATGATATCTTTTGAGTATCTATATCATAATGTTGGTATCCAGTACCATTCTTTATGTATCCAATGAAGTAGCACTTTCTGGTGCAAGATTCCAACTTGCTTGCATCCACGTTTTTAGCTTGGACTAAATAACCCCAAATACTGGCTTGATACTATATCAAATCTCAGTATGGGTTTTAGGTAAAGATTTAGATGGAATCTTAAGTATAACATCAGCTACAATCTCTATTGCATGTAATCTCATCATGTACAACATGGTTCTGTTGCATCTCTCTACAACTCCATTGAGTTTGAGGAGTACCTAGAGGGGTGAGATTGGTAATAATTCCTCTCTCTTTAAGGTATTTCTTGAATTCATATGAGAGGTATTCACCATCTCAGTCAGATCGAATTTGTTTTATCTTCTTTGTAGTTTGATTCTCAATCAAAGCCATGAACTCTTTGAACTTATCAAAA
Source organism: Ottelia alismoides (assembly GCA_037367405.1). Taxonomy (NCBI): domain Eukaryota; kingdom Viridiplantae; phylum Streptophyta; class Magnoliopsida; order Alismatales; family Hydrocharitaceae; genus Ottelia; species Ottelia alismoides. The sequence goes on along the minus strand of JAZKJV010002459.1, from coordinate 179,819 downwards.
TATTTGTGACGTAACAAGAAGACAAAACTGTACCTCAAATGTTCATATGTAAAGGTCACCTAATATTGATGTCCATTTCAAGTTACAATACGAAAGGGATTGTACACTTCAGTGTTGGACTTATATGCCCTTGGTGACACATTAATGCAATGAAAGTTATTGTTTTAGCATGTCTAACAGAATGAAATGAATAAATAAATATGTACCACAACTATATTAAGGTCCATTTATACAATTACAGTTATGTACCACAACTATTTTGAATAACATGCAGCGGGGAGGACACAACTAACTTCAAACATGTGATATTTAATAAAGATTTCCAGTCTGAGAAAGATATGGTAATCTTTCTTTGTACACTAATTTCCAACCGACTTCTTGATGCAAGTCCTCTACATAGGAATAGTGATTCAGAAGTATAGGAATAATCAAGTCAAAGTGTTGACTTTATGATGTCGAGATAAACTAATACCAAAATAGTAACTGTCCTGATTAGGCACAAATTCTTTGACCTAAGACAGATATGCATCTATATGCCTATGTATGCACATTTGACTAAGCAATAGGTCAGTGACCTAGCCAAAGTCCATATATCGACACGTTAGTGTGTATATTAATGAATGAGATGCTTGATCTCTAAAAGGAATAATCCAAATTGATAAGTGATGAACTGGAGGACGAAGTTCATTCATGAGATAATTTGGGGTCAAAAATGAATTCCATGCTTCGTCATCTTTTTTTTATGAAGTACTAGATGAATTTGAAATATATACATATACTTTTAGAAAGTATATGATTAATATTGTCACCCAAAATCAAATGAGAAATCTATCGATTTATTCTTAAGAATGCAATCAAAGTAAGGTTTGAACTTCGGATATATCAAAGTTTTTCAGTGTGAGCGATGAATGAGTATTATGAATACTCATGGTTAACTATATCATAATAAATCATCTACCATGGCGCTTTCATTCTGAGGGAGTGATGGAATAAGATGGGTTTTAGTGGCTCCATTCTTTTTGATGATTTAAGAATTAGGAGTGCATTAAATCTCAATTCATTTGAATCAAATTTCCGATTCAAATTCCAATTTTAATGTCCAAATGTTTGAAACAGAAATGGTCATGGAAATGGAAATATATAAGCTCCATGAACTCATTTCTAGGCTCCAAATTATTTGGACTTCGATTAGAAATGGTAAAGGAAGCTGATTTCAACTCATCGATACTTTCTCGAGCTCGCATAGAGTGTCTTGCATTTTGTTGAGCTCATTTAGAGTGTGAAGTGTTTCACTCAAGCTCAATTGATAGGAGTATATCAATTTCAAGAAAAAAATGGTATAAAGCCTGAAATTGGATTGATATCCATATTTCAAGTAACTCTACATAGATAGTATGATCTCACCAACTTTTTCTCCAAGTATCTGCTTTTGTATCTCATGAGTCCTAACTGGATTAGGATTCATACTAAAAGATATCAATGTTGTACTGCTTATTATTATTTTGATTTTTTTATAAAGGACAATCTTGTGTGTGATTCACAAAAAATATTTAATTAATTAATATGAATGATGATTCATAATAATATATATTTATATGAATATGATTCATGTAAATAATTTATTTTTTGTAAATATGATACATGAAATTATGTTTGAATTTGATTCACAATAATTTTGTAGATAAAAATCAAATTTACATTTTTTAAACTTGTGAATATGATTCATAAGCGACACATATTATTTACCTAATTTATCTCATAATAATGTGAATATCAAGAAAATTATGTATAAATAAAAGAAAACAACCACGACTATATTTATTCAAGATGGGACGTGTACAGTGGTTGTACACATGGCAGCATTATATCGAGTCTTATGGAGAATAAGGCTCTTATTGTTGTTACATTATTTAATATTTAATCAATTATTAAATTAACAACAATCTCATTCCATATATGGAATTTGTTGGGCGTGGGTATTGATATGTGACACCACTACAAAGAGTACTTGAATTGATCTCTTTTGTGATTTGTCGCTTGATTTGTTACTTATTAGTCAGAGATAAATAATGAGATAATTGTATTTTTAAACAAGGACTTTGTATTAAGCCCTTGATAAACAATCCAAGATCCATCATTTAACATGCTTACTTGAAGAAAAGACTCTTTAATAGGCGTGTACAATATGTATAAAAAAGAGTGAGACTCTCTCTTTTATTCACTTGTGTATTGGAGAAATTATTCCCTTAAGAATTTTGGTCTTAGAGAAAGAGAAGAGTCTTGAGTGTATACAACTCATTCATGAGTCTTCTTGAAATTGTATTCGCAAAGACGATGTCCAAGTTCGTGGGAAGCACATGATTCATCTCCACGCCCACGAGAGAGACACTGCACATCGAACTTGATTCAGGAGGATGATAAAGTGCCCGAGCGACTAGGGTTGAGTTAATGAAATTAAGCAAATAATATTGTTGTTGTCACCCCAGAAACCAGGCGAGAAATTGAGAAAATTTATTCAACCACAAAACAAATCAAGCAAGTAAAAGGGAATTGTCTAAGCTATTATTTTATTAACCTGGTATAGCTCTAAGGGTCGAACATAAGGAGGAAACTGTTATTAAACGAGGGTTAATCAATCAATGAAAATTCAAAGAAATGAAAGAGGCAACTCAAAGCAAACCACTCTTGGATTTTTGTGAATTTTTATCTTCTAAAGTTTTTATGGATTTATATTTTTTATTATATTTTTTATGTTATCAGATTTTGAGTTTTTTAATGATTTTCAATTTTGGAAATTTTTTATGTTTTGAATTTTCAAGGCAAAGTAAATAAAGAAAATGATATAAAGGACACACACTCATACTCCTTTTGTATTTTTCAAATATAGTAGAAATGTCCAGAAAACTCGAGTAAAATTTGTTTGTGTTTTTTACAATTTTTACTATTTTTATAATTTTTCAAGGATTCTTAGTTTTTTTGGATTTAAAACTGATTAAAAATTGGAAATAATGCAAACAATGCACAGTCAAGAGTATTTTTTAAATTAAAATTGGAAAATAGACACAAAACTGTTAGAAATAAAATTTACTAAAAACTATAAAATATCTAGAAACATAGACAAAGAACACACTTTTTATGTTTTCAAAGATTTCATATGATTTTTATAGTGTTTTTAGAGTTTTGCATGTTTTTAGAGTTTTAAAAAAGAAAATAAGATGGCATTTATACATAAATGCAAATAGTTGAATAAGGTTAACCTAAATTTTTAAGCATTTATAAAGGTATTTTGAAATTTTTATGAATCTAAGGCAAACATGTAATTTTTGTTTTTTTAAATTTTTAATTATACTATATAAATGAAATTCCGCCAACAAAAATTACGACGCAAAGAATATATTAGCGGGAGCTAGAGAGAATTTTTGTGGAATTTTCAGAACCAATTTAATATTTATAGCAATAAGTAAGAAATAAAATAATATTATTGGAAACAGAAGCACCTAATAGAAATTAGTTTAAAATCTAAGGACAAATGAGTAACATGTAATAGAAACGTAGGGCCAAACACACAAAAAGTCCAGCAAAAACGTGTGTCACACGTGATTCTCGTCTCACAAGGCCATAAATGCAAATATCCAAAAACAAGTCTGATTTCTATAACATAAAATATGAGGACACACAATGAAAATATACCAAGAAGGTGACGTGATGCGCATGAGTTCAGTTCAGCTGGACTATAGTGCATATAAGAAAAACTATGAGGTCTCTGCTACAGATATTTTTCTACTATTAATTACAAAATTACTACTAAAGTGAAGTAAAAGGAAAAACAAGGAAAGAAGTACAATAAACCCATGGCTCATGTGGCTCACATGAGGTATATTTGACGTCTCTAGTACGACGCTTGTGCAGATCTAACGATGCATGACAAAAGGCATCACATGCGATGTATATCTGACCAAGATCTGATCCTAGCATCGATATTTGGGCGTATGTGAGTGGCTCAGATCAAATCTGGGGCGCTGGCTCTCATCTAATGATCAAAAGTAGGGCTGGACGAAAACATTTGAATGGATGGCTGACCTAACTTCGATCAGAGAAATCTGGAGCTGTAGCGTTCGGATCAACCGGCCAAATGGTCTTGAACCTTGTTGGAGAGGTTTCACATCTAATGGAGTGCTCAGCTTGATGGAAGGATCGATGATGATCAACGAGGTACCACACCTAGAGCAGCTCCAGCACTTCGCTTTGGACTAGAATCGAGCCCTCTCGTGCACCTATATACGCAAGGACACTAGCAACTTGGAGACGATGCTCTGGCCCAAGTTATTTTGGGATAAACAACAAAGAAGTCGAGGGGGATGGTATTCAACTTCCGGTTTAGGTGATGGAGGGAAGTCATGCTTTAATCTTGATCTGATGATCCAGCCTAAAGCAGTCAGATTGCGTAAGAGAGTGAGCGATTAGATGGAGAAGGAATCGATGTACTTGGATGATGAGATGGGCCTCTGACTTGCTGGTTGTAGTAGCGAAGGCGAATAATGGCAGTGATGAAATAATCAAATGGAACATCATAAAGAAAAGGAATGTAGGCTACCTGATGATCAAAAATGGAAGGCGAAGAACGGGGGAGTGGAACAGTGAGGTCGTGACCTCGACCCAGCTGTGTGAGGCTGACGAGGCTGAACGCAACGGAGAGCTCCAACTACATACGAGTGTCGACTTAATGGGCCACCAAAATCGATCACCAAAGGGTTCCTCAGGACCCTTTTACTACCCTAAGGGTTCTGGTGGATGAATAAAGTGGTGCAGATCGAGGCACCTCGCATGGCAGAGTAGAGGAGATGATATATATGGTTCCCAAGTCTTTGGAAGATTCGAGAGGATTCAAGAAAACTGAGGAGAATCCGACAAAACCTAGGTATCCGAGAAGATCACAGATCCTTGGCGAAGAATCGGGCGGGCATTTCGAGGCAAATGGTGACCAGACCTAGGTTGGGGAAAATGGAGAAATCAGATCCGACGAAGTTCGCTTGGGTCTAGATCAGGGTAAGGAAGAGGTTGAACTGGGTCAACGAACTCGGGTTGACCAAAAAGAAAATTTGATTTTAAAAAATAAAAGAGAGTAATCAAAATAGTATCCCGTCTTCAAATAGAAGGTGACCAAAATGAAACATGTTAGTTATTTTACAAATCATTTTTTTGTGATTTTGAATAATTTTAATAATATGTGTATATATACACAATACTATATATAGTATACATTAATATGTATAGGTACAATATTCCTATATAATCTATACATATATTTTATTAATAAATACCTTATATTTTATTTATTTACAACATATTTTAAGGAGTATAAGTATATTTTTATTGGAATTTTATAAGTTATTAACATGGGTTAAATAAATATAGTATTATACACACTTTAGACACTTTTGACAAATTTACACAATAACTAATTAGTTTTATTTTATTTTACTTACACAATGATTTTCAATTAATTTTATTATTTACAACACCTTATTATTTACAATTTGTATTGAGAAAATAACTTACTTTGCGATCATTTTATTAGTAAATAATAGAAAGATATATACAGGATAAAAGTGATGAGTATTTACAAAATGAATATGGAACAAATAATATATGGTTTGTATAATGGCAATTTTGGATAAATGAGGTCCCTATCTCTCTCTACTTTATTCCTTGTCGATAAAGTCAATCATTGACATGATCTCAAGGTTCGGTTCAATTTGTAACTATTACATAATCACAACCTTCCTTTTTATTTCCTTTCTTTTCTTCTTTTCTTCTTTATTCTTTTATTTTGGATAAATAAATGATTATTACACATTATTAACAAACTCATAGCGAATGACAATATATTGATTTTAACCCATATTTACAGATGTTAAGCTAATGAATTTAGATAAAATAAAAGTATAAAGATGGTGAATCAAGGATTCATCATGCCCCTATACTTTACCTTTACTAGATCCTTATCAAGCACTTATTTGAAAAAGAAGTGAGAACAAAAATAAAGAAATGAAAAAGGAAGAAAGTGGAATTAATGTCGATTATTAAACTAATCTTTATATAATTAAAGTATGGACTCGATCAGATCTTTCGATTATTAGTTTGGTGGAACCTTATAGGGAAATGTATTTAAGACCTAACATCTCTTAATTTCCACAAGGCTCCTATTCAAGTCGCCTCAACAGTCATGTCAGAACAAGTCTACATACTCAAACTCTTATGACTATGAATCTTTACCTGTACAGTCTAAGTGAAATTTAGCTTCCCTCCTTAGAAATGGCAAAGAAACAGTCTCCTCCAACTGGTAACTCTAATTCAACGATCTAGCAACTCTTTCCTCGAGGAGTTCCCTTTTAAGTTCAAGTACAACCGGCTCAAGAAGAGGGGGAATAAAGAGAATGAATCATGGCTAGTGTAGCCACGTATCCCGTGAAGCTTGACCTGTGTAGATAAGTCTCCAGCTGCAAGCTTCCATGAGATGAGACTTTGTGTCACATGAGCTTGGCTTATTTTTTTATATACACTCTGACAGGCATTTTATTTTCAATCGAGCTTGTCCCCTTATTTGGAGTTTTTGCTTTTTTATAATATATATACAACATGTGTGACATGTACATAAGGAGTTTTTTCATAACAGTAGACTATCCCTCTTTTGAAGCAGTATTGCAACCCACAACATCCTATCGTTAAACCTCGTTGCCACTAGTCCAGGTTGAGATGCACTACCCTTCCTATACGAGGATGATTGTCTCGACCCGTGTGCTACTCCAAGCCAAAAGATTTTGTTCCCTCACCACCTCATCCATGAAGAGATACGTGTAGAGTGTCCAAGTTAAGCTACTATCTAGAAGGGTCATGCGTGTGTTGTGAAATATTCTACTTAGACCAATCAAGATGACATGTGAACATAGTCTTGTGGACTCAAAGAATTAAGTTTCTAGGACCTGAAAAGTGTCAACTCCAATTCATATAAGTTTCCTTTGAAATTAAGTGGAATAAGGTCTTAACCAAGCTCTATTCTTCCATTTTTTTTAGGCTAGTTTGAAGGTCAATTTCATTCTGAAAAATAAAAACTCATATGCAACAAATATTTATAAAATAGACTTTTTTTGAAAATAAAAGAAAATAGAAGACAAAATCTTTTTGAATTTTTTCCAAAGAATTTTTCAAATTTTTATGGATTTTATCTTTTTCAATTTTTATGGAATTTTTAATTAAAAAATATACAAATTTACAACGATTTACAAGGATATTTTTACACATTTTATAAAGACTTTTATACAAAATATCTACAAGATTATACGCATTTTGTACAAGATTTTACAAAGAGAATATTTACAAGTTTCATGTACAAGTTTTACAAGTGGATTCTATCTACAAATTTTATTGAAGGATTTCATACAAGAATTATATATATATATATATTTTATATTACAAAATAAATTAATTTTACAAATAATTACAAATAATTATAGCTTTTACTCCCATATAGATTTTACAAGTTTACAAAATGATTTTTATACTCCTAATTTATAACCCACATGGCAAAATATTTTACCAAAAATTTATAAAGCATTTTACAAAATTTTTCAAAACATTTTCAATACATTTTATTATTAATTTTAGAAAACAAATTTACAAACTATTTTACAAATAATTTTACAAATAATTTTCCAGAACTAGTTTCCAAATAATTTTACAAATCATTTTACAAACAAATTTTCAAAAATGTTTTTGCAAATATATTATTTTCAAATATTTTACAAACATTTGTACAGTATACATAATTTTGATACAAAAATAATTTACCATCATTTTATAAATAAAACAATTTTACAATCATTTTACAAAAAACGTATACAAAAATAATTTTACAAAGGGTTTACAAACATTTTTACTAAGAATTTATATATAATTTTACAAATTTTTTTCAAACAATTTTACAAAATCTTTTACCAAAGATTTTTCAAAACATTTTTATTCTAATTTTATAAATATTGGTTGTATTATTAGCACCAAAGTATGAGTTTTGGCTAAAGTATATATTAAATATATAAGACACCTCCCTACAATTAGCTCGAACTATGTCGTCATAGTGATCAAAGAGCAACAAAGGAAGAAATAACTCATGCTAAGTATTGAAAGGTGAAAAGAATCCAATACTACAATGACTCGAAGAATAACAGATGAAATGAATAGATCTCACAAATCCCCCCTATACTTAGGATCAAATAATCCTAAGTATCGAAGATTGTACAAGCGGGGAAGACTAAGGAAGAGAATGTACATGAAATCAATGGCTCAACCTGTCCCCCCCATACTTAGAGTAAAATGCCTTTAGTATAGAAAAGAATATCAACAGTTGAGGGACAAGAGAGGGAGCACTCAAGAAAGTGAAAAATATATATTACCTCCCTTATAGTTAGGGTCAGATGTCCCTAAGTATAGGCAACAAAACAGAGGAAACAGGAAAAATAGGTATATGAACATCACAAGTTCAACTCCCCCCTATACTTAGTATAAAGCACGTCCTAAGTATAACAAAACTCCTAAGGGAAACCTGGGGTGTTAAACAAAAACGAACGAATCAATGAATGAATACAATTGACAACACAGATATATAAAGAGATAGAATGAAAGCGTAATAAATGTATGAGACACATAACCCGAGAATTAGAGAACACATCTCATACAAAATGAATCAGGGAATCATCAATAGTCTACGGGTCATGATAAAGAAAAGGCTTCAGATGCTGATCGTTGATCCAAAAGGTGGACTAAGAAGACAACTCGGATATGTCAATACGGTCATTGTCATGCACCTTTCTGACTAAATACAATCACTTCCACTTGCTCTATAATCTCCCTGGAAACAATCTCAGTCATCATCGAATATCCATACTCTTTGATTTGGCTCAAACTACTTATGGCTGATATGTAAATCATGCCATATCTTTACTCTGTCATTATACTGTAGGCTACACGAAAACATTGGATCTCTAAGCTCCTCCAAGGCTGCCAATGCTGCTCTCCTTTGATCTCCTACACTCTCTGGATCTAAAAGTATCTCTTATATTGCCCAAATTTATCTATGCTTGATCTCAACAAGTAAGTGCCATGGCTTACCATAAACAAGTCGAAATGGAGACGTAGCTAGAGGAATCTTAAAGGATGTCCTATAGGCCCACAAGATCGTATCTAAAAGCTATGACTCCTTTTGGGATTGGGCAGACAACCTTCTGCAATATCATATTGATCTCTCAGTTTGAAACCTCAACAAGACCATTTGTCTATGGATTATATGAAGTGTCAACTCTATGGTCTATGTTGAACTTGTTAGCAAGGGCCCTTAACTTATCGTTGATGAAACGAGTACCCTCATAAAAAAATCAGAACTCTAGGGACCTCGAACTGTGATATGATATCCTTCCTCGGAAATATGCAAACAGTCCTCGCATCAGTGGCTCGAGTGGGGATGGCATCAACCCAATGAATCACATAATATACATCCAATGAAATGTACTCAAACCCCTAACTTTTCGAGAATAGGCCCATAAAATCTATGCCCCATGCGTAAATAGCCTCACAAAAGTGAATAGGTTGCATCGGCATCATGTCTCTATCACCACAACTATCCATCCTCTAATAGTCATTACATATATTCACGAATTCATCTGAATCCTTGAAAAGTTTTGGCCACCAAAGTGCGGATTGGAGAATCTTTTGCGTTGTACTTCTCCCTGAGTGATGTCCTCCTACCTCAAGCTTGTGGCAATATGTGAGGATGTTGTCGTGCTCCTCCTGAGGAATACACCGATGCCAAACACTATCCCCTCCTTCATAGTAAAGAGTGGGATCCTCCCAATGGTACGACTTGGCTATCGCAAGGAAAGTTTAAAGTTGCTACTTTGTCCAACCATGTAGAACTTTCTTGGCTACAAGATAGATCACAATGTTAGCAATCCATGGGAGAGAGATGATAACAACAATCGTCTCATATGGGAAAGTCTCAATAATAGTTGTCATTATCTCTTACTCTTGAATATTCTCTAATCGGGAGAGATGATCCGCCACCACATTCTTGACTCCAAGCTTATTCTTAATCTCAATATCAAACTCTTAGAGTAGAAGGATCCATTTAGTCAATTGTACCTTGGCATCCTACTTAGCCATCAAGTGCCAGATGGCGGTGTGATAAACGTTTATAGTCACTCTAGATCTAAAAATGTAAGATCTTAACTTATCAAAAGCAAAGACTACTGCTAGCATCTCCTTCTCTGTAACAATGTAGTTCCGCTGGGTGACATCCAAAGTACGACTAGCATAGTGAATGGCAAATGGAAGGTCATCCCTCCTTTGTCCTAGCACTACTCCTATGGCAAAATCAGAAATGTCTACCTCGATTGGGAGAGACCAATCGGGTGGCTGAAGTACAGGATCGTGTGCAACCAAATTCTTGAGATTCTCAAATGATGAAAGACACTTATCATCTATAAGGAACTCAGTGCCTTTCGTGAGAAGGTCCATAAGCTATCGGGCAATCCGACTGAAGTCCTGAATGAACCGTCAGTAGAAATCGAAATGCCCCAGAAAAGACCACAACTGCCTCAGATTGGACGGTAGAGTGAGATTCTTGATGATATCTTCCTTGATCAGATCGAACTCCATGTCCTTGTTAGAAATGATGTGACCAAGGAATGTCCCTTGAGTCATCATAAAATGACTCTTCTCCCAAGAAAGAACACGGTTGACCTCAATGCATCGTTGAAGCACATAGTCAAGGCAAGAAAGACAAGCATCAAAGCCATTGTTGTAGATCAAAAAATCATCCATGAAGACCTCTAAACAATCACCCATCATGTCTGAAAAGATGGAAAGCATGCACCTTTGGAGTGTAGTCGGGGCATTACATAGTTCAAAGAGCATCTGTCTAAAAGCATAGGTCCTAAAGAAACATGTGAATGTCTTTTTGTTCTAGTCTTCAGGAGCAATGGCTACCTTATTATACCCTGAGTGCCCATAAAGAAAGCAGTAGTTACTCTTCCCTTCTTATCAATGAATGATAGTGGGAAGTAATTCTTCTTGGTGGCCTGATTCAATCATCTGTAGTCCACACAAACCAAACAAGAAGTGGGTACACATGTAACAATCTCCTCTCCGTCCTCATTCATAACTGTAGTGATACCCATCTTCTTGGGTATCACATGTAACAGACTGACCACTTGGAGTCGGAGATGGGGTAGATAAAATCGAAGCTCCACCACTTGGATATTTTCTTCATAACCACCACTCGAAGATTCAAGATTAACCTGCGTTGAAACTCATGGGATGGCTTGGAATCATCCTTGAGATTGATGTGGTGGGAGCATTGAACCAGACTTATCCCCTAGATATCTACTACAGACCAACCAAATGCCTTGAAATTTCTCTCAAGAACCTCCATTAAATGAGATTCTTGTTCATCATTCAAATCTACTGAGACAATGACTGGAAACATGTCAGACTCTCCCACATGTAATCAGTACTTCATGATCTGCAGTATGTTCTTACATTTTCGACATGTGGGAGTGGGCAAATATGGCCGCTGAAATGTCTGGGTAAGACTACTAGATCTGAATATGATAAACTCTCGATGCTCTTATGAACTCAACGAAGACCGCCCTACTAGTGTCTTTGTCAACTGCACTAGCACTATCTTCATCCCTTCTATAGAAATCAAACACAGAAGGTACTCATCAAATACCTTCCAGTCAAAGTCCGTGTTTAAATCGAAGGGATCATAATGATAAGAATTGAAATCAGCTTCGCTAACTGAATAGGGATCACCGACCTCTATATAATCCTGCTCCAAAAGTGTGCTCTTCAAACTCTCATGAACTGGCATCTATAAATATGCTAACTCTAAGATGTGACTAGAGCTCGTGAATCCTCATCTGCCCAAACTGCTTTATCATATGTACTCACAAAGTCGCACTCGTGGTGGAAGTCTGGCTCTGAATTTGTCTTTTGCTCTGAGCTGGTTTAATCTCTAGCTCTTAGTTCCTCAATCATCTGTATTTGTATGCTTTTACCCTCGACACGAAATTATACCTTCACTCTATCATGATAGGACACGACCTTTGCTGTCGCAAGGAAAGGTCAACCTAATATGATCGGGGCATCTATCACACATTCAGGGATCTCCATGTCCAACATGACGAAGTCCATGGGGAATTTCAGGCCCTAAATGGCGATGATAAGGTCCTTTAGTAACTTCTTCAGCCTCTTGACATATCTGTCTGCAAAGTGTAGTATGGTTCTGCTCTGTCTGAGAGGACCAAATTAAAAGCTGTGAAGTAAGGCTGCTAGAAGAAGGTTAATATAAGAGCTGATGTCTAATAGAGTCCGATCGAACCACAAATCATGAATGCGTCACCTGACATACAAAGCCCTTCATCTGACCTCATTGATGGTAAACTATTCTAAATAGCAAAGCAAGTAGCGTGGATAAGCACTTGGATCTCTGCACTATGGTTGTGCCTCTTATTCCTATGGATGGTGGTCTTCTCTCTGAGATTGTTTTGGAAGAGAGGAATGTACTCCAATACCTTATGTATAGTCATCTTAATGTGGAATCTGTCTATCATCTTCTCGTTGAACTCTAGTTGCTATCTCTTTTTTGGATTTTTCTATTTTTTATCTTTCCCAAGCAGAGTGCTTGAGGGAAGGGTATCGTTGTACCCTCATCAGGAACTGGAGGATCTGGAGCAAGAATCGGTCTCTGAGCATACAAATTGCTGGAATCCATACATGCATCATCAATCATCACATCATATGGATTTGTGAAGAAACATAAACCATTCCTTTATTCATCTCTTTCTTTTTTAAAATTTTGTCAATTTTTTGTAATTTTCTGGACACATCATCCTTAGAAATGGGAATAGCAATAAAAACAATTGGATCATCTATACATTGACTCTTGGTGGCATCAATACCACCCACAACATATGAATAAGTGGCATCAGTACCATGCTCTGGCACATCATGTGGAATACTAGTGGCATCAGCACCATCATTTGTAGCATCTGGAGAGTAAACATCATCAACACCATCGTCTAGATCATTGGTAATATGGGTGGCATCAGTACCACCATTGTCACGAACTTCACCATCAACATCACTCCCTACTCCACCGACGCTTTGGGATCTGCATCTGGATGTCGCCTAGATGAGCATCGCATGTTCGCTTCCTACCACTCCTAAGTGTCATAAAATCATCATCATATAAGCAATGAATATCGACAAATACCTCACTAGGAGTGGGGGACTCTGTTGAATGTACCTGCTTAGATGTCCTCTTTCAGCCTTTCCCTTGATGACCTCTTTCATCTCCTGGCAGAACTCATCCATCTCTCGCATGTATGTTGTTTGTTGCTCTATAAGCATGTGGGAGAGGTCGTCTAAAGCTGGGTTCTCATACGAGGGTGCATGGGAACCAGATGGTGTACCTTTCTGAAAGTGCTGAGGCTGGTCGTGTTGTTGCTATGAGTAGGAGTAAGGGGGAGGATGCTGGAAATGGGACTGATGTTGTTGTAGCCTCCACTGCTGACCCTGGTACTTGGGTTGAGGAACGAAATGCTGGCAGTATTAGGGCTGTCTTGACCGATGCCATCCCTGTCCTGGCTGTGTTAGCGGCTTCTGCTGTGACTGGGTACCTCTCGTGTACCATCTGAAGCATGTGTGATCACGGCAGATACCAGGTTGCTGTTGGAACTGGGAATACCAAATCACGTCGACTTCCATCAACGGTTATACCACTCGTGCAAATGTGGGGTAAGGGACACTAATGGCTGATCACTGTGGTACACTACCACTTGTGTATCTGGAGAAGGTGGTGGTAAATGGTACTATGGGGCTGGCTGAACATGTTCCGCCTGAATGTAGTGGATCTGTCTGTATGAGGTGGATGGCTAGGAAGATCTGCTCCCTTGATCAACATGTGACCTAGATGATGGCCAAGAACTCATTTGTTCCTCTTTTAGGCACAAGATCTGCATCTACATGTCACTCAAATTCTATACTAACTCATCAATCTTGTTGAGCTTGTCCATGCCCTAGCATGTCTTCTTCTCAATGATCTACATGCGGTCCAATTTCTAGTTGATAATGCCCACATCAGCAACTGATGACTCTACTAGTGTTGCCGCTGTAGAACATGATGAAGATGATCCCACCTCAATGCGTTCAACTCTGTGATGCAACAACGCTTGGCGGGGACGATTTCCTTGAGTGTAGACAAAGGTTAGGGTCATAATAGTGTAGTTGTCAGCCATCTTCTCAAATATGGTCCAAACTTGATCCTCATCCTTGGAGAAATAGGATCCTCCACAAGAGACATTGACAAGCCCCACAGCTCGGATGTCAGCCCACAAACAAATCTCCGTACCAAGTTGGGCTTGCTAATATCATGGTGGGACACCTATCAATGAGCTCTCTAAATCGATCCCAAGTCTCACAGAACTATTTTTTTGGGATCATGGTGAAGTTACTAGTCATGGCTCCTGTTGCATTCGCCCGATAGAGTATATAATACTTGTTGAGGCACTCGATCCTCAACTGCTCCTAGGTAGTGACAACCCTCCACAAGTTCTTCAGCCACTAGGCTGCTTTGTCAATCAAGGAGAATGGGAAGGCTACCATCTTGTTGGTATCCTCTTCCACCATCCTGTCGTGGATGGTACTGCAGATCAGCTTGTACTCTTGGAGATGTAGATGGGTCTCCTCAGTGGTTTGCCCATGGAAATTGGGCAACAACTGGATTGTCTAGGGCCCGAGCTTAAAATCAATGAGAATCACTGGCAACTGAATCCACCTATGAGTGAGAGTTTCACCAGGGTTGTGCAACTCTCTCATGGTGCGCAAAGGTCTACCTACTCTGGCCTACCCATGGCATCTATCTTTGTCCTCTACTCAGTCCTCAACTCTATCTCTAGGAATCTCTGGTCCACCACCGGGTCTATCAACTCTAGCATCTCTTATTTGTGTAAGATTCCTCCTAACTTCTGTCAGCAGTAACATCTAGTCCCTAATCTTTCTCTTCATAGCCTCCATGGATGCTAGAAGGTTACTGCTGATAGTAGCCTAATCGAATATAAAAGAAGAAGATTGTGGTTGCTTATCACTAGCCATGTCGTCGGCCTCTGAAAAGGAAAAAGAATTGATCCCAAGTGCTGGAAAATCAACATGTAGCTGTTGTGATTGTTGTTGTTGTACCTCAAGTGATGTATCAAGAAGGTCAAAGAAGAAGGAAGCATAATACTCAATTTCTGAGAGAGGGTTTGAGCTCTCTGGATCCACCTTAGTTGAACGGACATGGGTGCTGTGAAGCGGTGCCACCAGAGGTAGCCTAAGAGATCGCCTGCCAATAACTGTGATTTAAAAGAAAGTGAAGATTAGATCTGGACTGAAAAATAATGAATAAAAAAACAAACCCCAAATTCACCAATTCAACACAATGGTGATCGTGAAAGCTCGGTCATTGAACTTTTCTATTTTATAGTTTAGTAATAATGCAGTTACTTAACCAGACTCACAAGTGATGTCACCTAGGGTAGAACTTGACTAAGCTGACAGAGCAAACCAAACATAGACAAGACTACTTCTGCTAAGGGTCGAAGGCAAGTGCTTGCATCTCAACCGTATACCAATGAGTAATGTACATGAGCATAGGGCACAAGTCCAGGGATTTTGGCTCTAATGCTTAGAGTTACATCCTCACCCATTCTGTCTGGAAGTAACTACTTGCAAAGAATGAGGGGTTACTCTCCCCAAAACAATGAATAATAGTCCTTACATTTATATTTAAGGTTAACTTGTTTTAGTAGTCCAAATTTTTATTTGGTTATCACTTTTTTTTGAAAATTTTCAAATAAATCTCCTAGTGAATTTTCCAATTTCTTTTTTATCCCAAGAGAAAAAGTCAGAAAATCTGATGCACAATGAAATCAATGATGCATGCATGACATAGAAGGCGTACCTCGCTCTGTCATTCTACATGCTATATGATCCGCGCATAAAATAAAGATAGAAATAAACTATTCTAAATGATGCTAGAGAAATGTCCTAAGCGGTAACTTCTATTAGCGGGCAAGAACATGTTTATTTGATAAAGTCGAAGCTACGATCTAAACTATAGAAACACATATTCTTATTTAGGGGTTTTAGACCTAATCGGTTACTTGGCTTAACCAAGGAAATATAACCTAATCCTAAGGGCTCAAGCACAAAAATCGTGTGAAATGGATAAACATAAAGGTGATGAAAACCAAAATCCGGTGAGGTCCCACAAGAGCACTAGTACTTGGCGAAACAAACCTAGAATAATGTCCAAAGGCTCAAGTCTCTATAGAAATTAGAAAAGGGTCAAGGCAAAAAAATATTAGAAATTTATACAAAAATAAATAAAAATGACTAAAAAAGAAATCTAAAATCTAAAATGGTCTTTTACTCCTCCTACCCCTCCTAAGCTACTCTCTCTTTTGGTCAGTGTAGAACGCCCAACCTCCACCTTGCTCGGGTGCATCGGCTCTCCTAAGATAGCCTCCCTCGCTTCGCGGGCCCTTGCAAAAAACGTGAAACAAGAAATGCATCAGATAACTATTATAAAAAATAGAGCAAATGAAATAAAGAAGAAAATGACAGAAAGAAAAGAGAAAAAGAAAATATAATATATATAAAACCAAGAGTAGAAGGCAAAGAAAAAGACCCACCAACCCTCTCCATACCTCCCTGGCAACGACGCCATTCTTATAATGTTCCCGATCGACTAGTGTTAAGTTAATGAAATTACGCAATTGTTAGTGTCGTTGTCACCCCATAAACCAGGTGACAAATCTATAAAATTTATTCAACCACAAAACGAATAAACAAGTAAAAGAGAGTGGTTTAAGCTATTATTTATTAACATGGTATAGCTCCCAAGGTCGAACACAAGGAGTCAACTGTTATTAAACGAGGGATAATCAATTCAATGAAAAGTCAAGGAAATAAAAGAGGCAACTCAAAGCAAACCACTGTTGGATTTTTGTGTATTTCTATCTTTTAAATTTTTTATGGGTTTTTAATTTTATAATATTTTTTTTATATTTTCTGATTTTTAATTTTTTATGATTTTCAATTTTATAAATTTTTATATTTTAATTTTCAAGGCAAAGCAAATAAAGACAATGAAATAAAGGACACGCACTATTTTTATATTTTTCAAATATAGTAGAAACATACACAAAATTCTGGTAAAAATATTTTGTATTTTTACAAATTTAAAGTACTTTTGTAATTTTTAAGGATTTTTAAAATTTCTTAAGATTTTCAAACTGATTAAAAATAGGAAGTAACTCAAACATACAAATCAGGAGTATTTTTCAAATTAAAAATGGAGAATAGACCCAAAACTCCTTAAAATCAAATTTATGAAAAAACCATATTTAAATATCTACAAAGAGAGATAAAGAATACACTTTTTAAAAATTTCAAATATTTTATATGAGTTTTATTGTGTTTTTAGAGTTTTGCAAATATTTGGAGTTTTAAAAAAGAAAAAAATGAAATTCATGCAAAAAAGCAAATAGCTAGACATAAAGCTAACCTATTTTTTTTAGAGTTTTTAAAGGTATCTTTAATTTTTATGAATTTTATAAGGCAAATAGGGAATTTATGATTTGTTTTTGAATTTTTAAAAGTACTAAATAAATAAATGAAATTCAGCTAACAAAAATCATCACACAAAGAACATATTAACAAAAGCTACAGAGAATTTTTATATAATTTTAGAGCTAATTCAATATTTATCGCAATCAAAAAGAAATAAAATAAAATTACTAGATATAAAAGAACATAATAATAATTACATTAAGTCCTAGGGCCAAATTAATAACATGTAATATAAACACACAGCTAAACACGTGAAACGTCTAGCAAAAATGTGTGTCACACGTGATTCAGGTCTCACAAGGGCATAAATGCAAATATCCAAAAACAAGTCTGATTTTTATAATACATAAAATAACAAGACACACAATGCAAATATACCAAGCAGATCACATGATGCGTGTGAGTTTTGTTCAGCTAGACTATAGTGCAAATATGAAAAACTACGAGGTCTCTACTACAAATAGTTTTCTATATTATTTACAAGATTACTACTAAAGCAAAATAAAAGGAAAAGCCAGGAAAGAAAACAATATACACCATGGCTCGTGTGGCGCATGTGAGGTGTATCTGATGACTCAAGTGTGGCACTGGTGCAGATCTGACGGTGAAGGACAAAAGGCATGACGCGTGACACAGATCTGACATAAATTTGATCAAAGCGTCGATATTTTGGCATGAGTGAGTGGCTCAGATCGAATCAGGGGCACTAGCTCTCATCTGACGGCAAGAAGGGGGGTTGGATGAACACATTTGAATGGACTGTCCACCTAACTTCTATTAGAAAAATCTTGAGCCGTATCTTTTGGATCAACCGTTAAAGGGTCCAACACCTTGCTGGAGAGTTTCCACATCTGATGGAGTGCACCAATGGCTCGATGATGATTTGGGAGGTATCCCACTTGGAGCCGCTTCGCCATTTTGCTTTTGGACTCGAATCTAGCCCCTCTCGTGTACTCGTATCTGCAAGGAAAATACAAGCTTAGAGACGAAGCTCCAGGCCAGGTTATTTTGGGAGAAACATCAAAGAAGCAGAGGGGGATGGCATTCGACTCCTGAAGCCAGAAATGGAGGGAATTAAGTATTTAATATTGATCCGATGATCGAGCCTAAAGGGTTCAGATTGCGTCGGTGGGTGAGCGATGAGATGAAGAAGGGATCGATGTGGTTGGATGACTGAGATGGGCCTTTGACTCGTTGGTTGGAGTAGCGAAGGTGGACAACGACAGTGATGAAATAATCGAAAGGAACATCGTAAAGAAAATGAATAAAGGCTACCTAAAGATTAGAAATGGAAGGTGAAGAACGGGGGAGAGGAACAATGAGGTTGTGGCCTCGACCCAACTGTGGGTGGTTGAGGTGGTTTAACACGGTGGAGAGCTCTAGCCACATACGAGCATCGACTCAATCGACCACTAAATCGATCACCAAAGGGTACCTCAGGACCAAGTCACTTCCCTAATGGTTATGGTGGATCAAGAAAGAAGCGCAGAGCGACCTACCTCGCTCGGTAGAGCGGGCAAGATGATTTATAGGGTTGCCAGGTCTCTGGAAGATTCGAGAGTATTCACGCGAATTGAGGAGGATCCCACGAATCCTAGGTATCCTTGAAGATCGTGGATCCTTGGTGAAGAATCAGGCGGGTGTTTCGAGGTAAATGGTGACAAGAATCGGACTGGAAAAAAATGGAGAAATCAGATCCGACAAAGTTTACCCAGGTCCGGACCCGGGGAAAGAAGAGGTGGACCCAAGCCAACAAACATGGGTTGATCAATAGGAAATTTTGACTTCAACAATAAAGAAAAATAAAATTAAAGTAGTAAATGCCCTTAAAATAGAAAGTGACCAAAATGAAAAATGTTAGTTATTTTACAAACTATGGATAGCTACTGTTGAATCTCCATTTCATCACCATTATTCTTTCATTTTGGCCTTTAAACCATAGTTAAAAGCATGTAAATATAATTATTTTGTACAAATTAACATTCATTATTTATTATATAATCATCGTATAAATTAGATTAATTAAAGACAAAATAAAAGAATAAAGAGAGAAAGAAAATTAAATAAAATCCCAAAGGTATTTTATGACCCTAAACCCGTAGACCAAGTCAAAAATTGATTTGGTTGACAAGGAATAAATTAGGGGGAATTAAGGGCCAAATACACAATAAAACCCCCATTCTTTTAATCATCAATAATTAAATTTTGGGACCAATTTTATTCTTCATTATTTATTAATTAAATCACTAAGCTCTGTACATGAAAGTTTCATATAATACTATATAGAAAAATACAAAATAGAGTTTACACAAAAATAGTTCATAGTGTATATTTTAAACTCAAAATAAGAATCGAAAATCTCAACTCCCTACACCTGTATCTCCTATATAAAAACTCAAAAGTCATTAAAATCACCTTTAATTGTATATGAATTTTTACTAGCTATTTAATGAAGGTAATTTCACTTAATTTGGAGTTAAGACGTGAAAGTTAGGTTTTGGACCCCTATTGCATAGTATACCCAAATAAAATATTTATTTTATTCTTTCTTTATTATTTTTACAATTTAATAAACTTATAATTTTGTAAATATTATTTATAATATATTTACATATATATAATAGAATAAAACCATAAAAATACAAATAAAATTGCCTATATAAATTCATAGATAAAATACCTATACGTATACATATATAACATATACCTCTATTTATTTAATTACAAAAACAACATCAGAAAAATACAATAAAACTATATTTGTTTATATAATAATAATCTAGAAATATATAAATCAAAAAATAAAATAATAAAATCAAAAATACAAAATAAAAATAAAATTAGATATAGGTAAATATACATATAAGTATACTTGTAGATAATAACTTGTAATAAATGACCTCATAAAAACAAATAAAAATTGTAAAAGCATACTACATAAAATAACAAATGATTTTTATTTTATAAAGTAAAATTAGTTAATTCATTATCGATTTAATATTCATTTTACCAATAATTTCTACATTAGAATTTTCTGGTTGGTCCATGTGGACCAACTAGAATCAAAACCTTAGTTGACCTTGGATAACTCGTGGACCCAGGTCACCTACCCCCGTCAGACGAGAAGGCATGTTTCTTCTCCCATTTTTCCCAGGCTTCTAATCACTCAACCAAGTTGATTTTTCGCCAAACGCTTCTTTGATCATCACTAATCCACAACATCCCCTTCAATCCCTTGTATATAATCCATAATCTTTCCAAATCGATGGTCTATTAGGATCCTTGGCTCTATTTATAAATAAGGTCGTCTTCCTCCATGCTCAATTTTTAACCCCCTGGGAGCTCCATCGTGTGTCCTTGTGTGTGTTGAAGGCCCTGTGATAGAGGAGACCTTCCCCGAGCTAGGAGACAATGGAGCGAGGAAGCGGTGATGATCCACAATGGTCCTCCGACCATCCTGCACATTGCCCACATAGGGAGGTATAAGAGCAGCACACTTTATTTTCTACGTAGATTTCTTTACCACATTTTTATTTCTGCATTTAGTTTAGCCTTTAATCAAGTTTGTTTAGCTGTAGCCTAATTCTTTCATTCACCGGAGACGCTAGAGCTCCGGCCATCAACTTTGTTCTCGTATGTATCCACCTCCGTCGTTCACCCCATTTCAAACACGATCGTGTTTTTCAGCGAAACGACCCTTTGGACCACCTAATCATGTCTCGAGCGGAGAATCGAGGATCCTTCTTCATCTTTCACCGGACCCTCTCTGCCCAACTCCATCTGTATGCGATTCAGCCTTAAAATAGGCCAAGGTTTATATCCTCGAGCCAAAGAACTTCTTCGTGGAGGTTCCATTGCCAAAAGGTCTGATTTGGGTCGATTTTGATTTGTAGGAGAAGCTCCAGGTGCTCTTCTTTCCACGAGATGCTAGGACCCCATCGATTGGTGCTGGTCCTTCTTGAGTGCCCCATCCACTACGGACTTCTTAGACATGGAGAGCCCAATAACATCCAAAGAGCCGACTGGAGGAGAGAGGAAATGCCGATCAAAGGTTAGGGGAAGACCTCTTCTTCCCCATTCTTCCAGAGCAGTAGATACCATCAGATCCAAGGGTGCACCCCAGTTCCAATCCAGACCATTGGGTCCGAACCGAAATGAAGCGCGCCTCTACCATTGGATGTGGTTAAGTAATTCGATCCGTACTACTTCTTAACACAAAAATATGTGGAAAATTCCAAGAACCTCTTTGCCTTAAGAAAATAGTTTAGTAAATATTGCAATAAGACACCTGGGTTTCACGTTTTTGCACATTTATCCATGCCATCTCACCTCACATGGGGTACCACGTGATGTTTTATGTTTTTGCATGCATACCAGTGGCTTTTATGTTTTTTTAGTCCAAGATTTTGTATATGTCATGTATATTTTTGAGGAAAAACTCTACAAAGGAGTAGAAGTTTTTTTATTTACATTTATGCCCTTTCCAAGCACGTAGATGTTTATATTACGAGTAAATATTGTATAGAAGCCCGTGGATTTTGTTTATTTTGTTCTAAAATGAGGATAAAGTTTATTTTATATATGTTTGGTCCTTGCAAGTAATGAAAATGCATTTTCTTTGTTTTTTCTGTTAAAAATATCTCCTTTTCGCATTTAGTTTTGCTAAAACTATTGTAGATGCCTCTAATGATGAACTTCATTGCTCTGATTTTCAATTTGGATTTCCTGGCATTTAATGATTTATTAAAATTTGAACAGTGATCCTAATTTCCCTGTTTAGCCTTAAAAATCCCCCAAAATTATTAAAATGCTTGAAAAATCACAAAAAAATATATAATGTTTATTATGTTATATTTTCACTCCAGACCAAAAATCGCAAAAAATAAAATAAAAAGGAAAGCATACAAATTAAAAACACACAAAAAACCATAAAAATCATAAAAATTATTTCCCAATACCTAAAAATATTAAATTGTGTTCTATAATTTTTTTTATTACATATAGTATGTACTTAAAATGATTTTGGATATTTTGAAACTTATTTGATATTTTTAAATCTAAAAATCATTCAGCTATATTATTTATTCCCTGTTTCTCACTTTTCTCTTATTTAAAACCCATAAAAATATGCAAAAATATCATAAAAGTCACAAAAACATAAGAAAAATATAAAAACAAAAAAAAATAATTTCCTATATTTTTTAGCTATTTGTACATATATATACACACACTATATGTTGTTATATACATATACACATATATATGTTATATATCATATATTACTATTAACTAAATTATATATTAACTATTACATTTCAAAAAATAGAAACTAAAAATCTGCAAAACTAAAACGTAAATATTTTAAATCCCTTAAAAAATAAGAAAAACATACTTATTTGTATTTGATTGTGTTCATGTATACAACTATACATCTATTTATATAATATTATATATTTATATTATTATTTATATTTGTTCATAATATATGTATAGTATATCTAATTAATTAGAAATAATTCATTTTTTTTCAAAACCTGCACAAAAATAGAGACAAAAAGCATGTGTACAGAAAATTTGATTAGCAATAATCATAGGCTACCTAGCTTGCTATCAATGGTTTGAGGTCTACACACTTACTTGCTATACATTTTAGGATTGTAGAGTATAATAAATTTCGCTTCACACGATTTTTCATTGTTTATAATATTTTATAGGTACTTTTTGATTGAATCGGGCTTTCGTGAGTGGTCACCTCAGCGACATGTTATCTTTACTTTTCTTGAGTGAGGATTGTTTTCGACCCTCATGGAAGGCTTGTTTATCAAATGACGTCATTGCCGGGGAGCAACATAGTGTAGCCTATTTTGCACTTATTTTCTTTCATTTATTGATTTATAGATTCATTTCTGTACATATATTTAATTCATTCATTTATTTTCTTTCTCTTGCTTGTATATACCTCATTTCATATTTTATACACTAATTGATTCATGGTGGTAATGCATCTCTTTTTTTGTGTTTGTTGTGTGGGCCTGCTATGCGAGGACAACCTCTTAGGAGGGCGATGCAACCAAACAAGGCGGAGACTGGTCCTACACTTGTGTGGCCAGTTGGAGAAGCAACAAGCATAGCAAGGATAAAAAATAGTCTAGATTTTCTTTTATTTTGGTGAGAGAGAGATTTATTCATTAATTCATTATTAATTAATAATCAAGGATTTGGACAGTACTCTTCTCTACAAGGTCCATTCCCTGAGTGATTGTTCACCTGGGGGCCTCGTAGTGGTTTTCTAGTATTTTCATCACCTTGTTTTATTTTGTTTCTCGATGTTTTGAATTTTCTGCCAATCTTTTTATTTTTTTATGTGCATGGAGTCCTTAGACTTTAGGTTGCTTGAATAGGTAATTAGGTCCAAACCCTAATAAGAATTGTGTGCATATAGTTTCTTACATTTGGATCTATTCAAATTAATAAATATTAGTTGTTTGGACATAAACCCATGCACCGAGAGGTGCATCATACAATGCTAGAAGGGCAAGTTGTGGCAGACACCGAGATGTCTCCAAGACCAGATCCTAGGTCTTATTTCTGAATAATTAACATATGGTTCTTCACGCATACTAGAAGTTACTCTTTAAGGCAATTTTACCGATTGCACAAAGCCATATAGATAGGTTTGCAAATTCTGTTTTGCATACCAAATGGAGAGAGTTGGGAAGCACTGTAAGTCATCTAACTCTGCATGGATCATTTGATTTAATGATGATATTTCCATTATCGAATCAACTTGCACGGATTTTTCTCTATCTCCCTCTGATTTTGAGCACCAAGGACCTAAACGAAAATCTACAAAATCATTAGGCTCTTGTCTGCAAAATATCCAAAAATGTGAAAATAAAAAATCTAAAACCTAGGGACTACTAAATAAACTTTGACCTTAATTAAAATCTGTATTGGACTTCATTTTCTTGGGGTCATAATGCCCTCATTGTTTTCAGGTACCTTAGGAGGGGACCAAAACCCCTCCCATGAGCGAGGCACGAGCCGCTAATAATAAGAGTAAAAAACCCAGTCTGTAACTACCTTGCATATTGCCTGGATTTCTTAAGTATTAGCGCTTCTATCATACATGACTGAGTAGGTCGTTGTCAGAATTGGTGTTCCCGCCTTGTGTGGAACATCGACTTTATCAAAAGTACTAAGCTTAGGCCACGCCCTCACAGGTGTGTCTATCTCATCAGTTTGCATCCGAGTAGGTCCTTGAATGCTCATGGGTGGTTCCATTGCGACCGAGGTCTGAAGTAGTGCTTTTGCATATCAGCTTCCTCCCTCTATTTATTTGGCTCAGTAGGGATCAGGAAGGGTTACAAGGACCTCAAAAAGTGTAGACTACATGTTACAAAGGAGGAGGACAAAAAGGAGAAACTTTTCCTGAAGTACTGTCGCTCCTATAGGGTTAGCATGCTAAGGACTTGTTATAAGATATGCCTGAAATAACAACTCTAAAATTGAAAAGATATAAATAGCTGATCCTTTACGATTTCACATTGTATTAAGTTGGTGAGCACAATTTTATATTGTGTTCGCATGGATCAAGATTAAGGTTCAAATATCAAGTCCCGCGCACCTGTGCAAATTTTGTCATGTGTGTCTTTTCTTTGACCCACTGCTCATTTCGAGCCTTTCTTTTGTTTTACACTCCTTTTTATTCCTCATTGAACACCGCATCCTTCTTCCTGCATCTATCTTCTATTGATTCACAATGTGGATCCATGGATGGTTTAGTCAGGACTCCACCGACACCTACATCGATTCCATGGACTCGGCATCGTCAATAATTTGAGGCGATTCCCGAGACCTGGTTTGGACCTTGCGAACCAATCTCCAGATTCCTTGTTTTCTTTCCACTTTCCTAAATAAATTGGGATCACTCTTGTCCCACTACCACCTGTTGCTAATGGAGACTAATTACAGTCTACATCTTTTTTCTCCATTCACAACCATATGGGATTGACCCTAATCTAAAATTCATCATGGTAGCTGGAGTTCAATTCAAGTGGTCTGATTGGGATTATCATACATTGCATATAGAAGCCATTCCCAGTCCTGGACCACAACATCGAGTTCATATCCTATGATTCAGATACAGAAATGGCTCCTCAAGGAAAGGAAAGGGGCAGCAGCAGTCCCAACCAGAGCAAGGTTCTCCGCTAGACCAAAATCAAGTAAACGCTTAGTTGCTGACCTCCATCCAGGCCATCCAGCAGCAACTGACAGAGCAAGCCCTCGTGCAGACTACTTTCCAAGATATACTAAATGACATGAGGAACCGACCAACATGAGGAGAAGGAGGTGGAGAAGGACCCCACTGATGACCGAGATTCTGCCAAAGTCATGTCAATCCACAAGGTGGGTAGATAGTCGTTGAAGCGACCTCAGACAAAACCCGGGTCAATCAACAATTAACCCACAATATGAACCAAGCAATAAATAGCAAAAATGTGGAGTTAAAATTTATTATAACCCTACAACAAATGTGTATGGGTGTAAGCATGTGTAGAGGTCAAACTCAGGGAGAAAACTATAGATGAGGTTACTTAAGATCAAAAACTTGTTCTTTTCTCTTGTCCATTTTTTACTTTTGTGGGTTTTTAATTATATATTTTTTGCATTTTCTTTTTAATGTATAATAGAATACATAAAGCTATTTATACAATATAGAGTAATATAATTATAAATAATATTATAAATAAATAAAATACATATAATAACATGTTTTGGGGTTTTATACATTTTTCTAATGTTTCTATGATTTTCTTGGAATTTTTGCTTATTTTTATGGATTTTTAAAATAAAAATATCTCAAATCAACGATTAAATAACATGACGCATTTGAAATGATGATAAAAAATAACAAAATACATCTAAAATACTTCAAGACAATTATAATAGTAGATAATAATATAAATAACATTAAGAAACATAAAAACATATTTTTAACATTTTTGGTGATTTTTAAAATTTTATAAAGGATTTTGGAGCTTTTTGATTTTTAGTGTTTTTCTTTTTCTATTTTTGGTATAGAGTTAATACATACTAAAATAAACAATACATATTATTTGGGAATTTTTTAATATGTTTTTAGGTATTTTATGCTGTAAATAGGATAAAAATGTGCTCATATTTATTTCTAATAAATAGGAAAAAGCCCTAAATGCGAAATCTAAAAAATAGCATGAAAATATATGCAAGTGGGAGCTTAACCCTATTTTTGCATGATTTTTAGAGGACTTACGCTATTTTAAATAAATAAAATAAACATTTAGTTCTCAAGTGTAATTTATCCAGAAATATACAATGTACATTGAAATTTATTGGATTAAATTGAAATACAAAAAGCCACAAGGGCCTCCTTGCATTTTACCCAACTCATGTAGGACTACACGTGAGCTTAGATGGATAGGACCCACATGTAATATTTACTAAATACTAGGGCCTAAATGAAAAAAATCCATATTTATTTACACTTGACATTTTTTTACAGAGTTAATAAATAAATACAAAAATTACGGTGGTTGATTAGCAATATACCCCTTATTAGCGTGGAGGCAGATGGCTGTATTTCATCCACTTAACACGTGTCATTTCCTCGCTCGTCGATGACGCTCTGTCTTTCAGCAGATGAAATCAGATCCTGGGCGCGATCCAACAACTGCAATGCTCTATGATCGGATGTGTCGGATCAAAATAGGGGCAAAAGGAGGATCCATGGGTCCTTCAATCGCTGTGCATGCATGACTCTGGCAGTCTTTGGCCCTCCTATGAGGCTCGAAACGTTCCACAGAGGTGCTCGCGGTAGGTAGAGGTCTTGTAAATGGCCAAGACCCAAAGATGGAGCCCTAGTTGCTCGGTGAAGTCCACATCTCCAGGTATCTCCAGATGCTCCAAAATAGACCCTATGAGGGGTCTTTTGCTTCCCAGACCTATAGTCAACACGCACACAAGCAAAAAGGGGGTTTGGGGGACCTTATTGGGTGGAGTAGAGGTAGATGGTGCTCGGATGGAGGTAACCCGGTGAGGTGTTTGAGTTTGTTTACCCAGATCTAGATATGAGTGAGATCTGCAGGGATGGAAGCTGTGGCAAATGATGCGGAAGCGAGAGGAAATTGAATGAGGGCAGAAGGTGTGGCGGTGAACATGTGTTGGACATGGCGGAAATTGCTAGAGCTCGAGAGCTCCAGCGAGGGTCGCAGACGTAAACTAGGTTAATTAAACCACTAAAATGCTAAACAAATACGAGAAATGGAAGACATAAATGAAGTCTACCTAATGAAGATGAATGCACAGCGTGTACCATCCGGTGAAGATAGGGAGAAGAGATGGTCGGCGAGGTCCACCATGGGTGCATCTCCTTCCTCCCTCAGCCATGCTCGCACCCTCAAGGGGTCCGCCACCTATCACATGGCGACTACTAGACTGGAGGTGGGAGCTCAGAGACTCGGGTGATAACTAAAAAAATGGAAGGTCAGAGGTTTATATCTATAAACATACTGAGCACCCTTATTGACTGGCTTATTAGGAGAAATGTCATATGTACAAGAGATCTATGGGGTCCGACGTGAATCATGGAAGATGAATGATGAAATCTTATCAAGGGCTCGAGCGTGATGGATTGATGAAATGACCTTGAAAAAGGGAGGAATATGGGTGGGAGAGAATGGGTCCGACGGGTGGCAAAGGCACCAGAGGTAGTTGACCAAGGGTCAACAATCCCTGGACCCCAATTGTTCCAAATCAGTCACTAAAAGACAAAACAACCAAATTTCTTCGAAAATATTTAATTAAATATATCAATTGAATTTATTATATTTTGGGTAAAAATAAAAAATGTTTATATGTATATTGAATTTATTTTATCTAGTATTTTAATACGATTTTTATTTATTTTTTGGTGTTATTTATTGCAAGTTAATTTTTGCGGGTATATTTATAGGTATATTTTGGCTACTTTATTTTTGGCTACTTTATTTTTATTTTGTGTACTTTATTTTATTATTTTGTTCTATTATTTAATATATTCATAAATTATTTTTTGGTACATGAATATATTTCTATTATATTTTTATGATATAATATATACACTTAAAATAAATTAATGTCTAATATATATAGGTATAACTATACGGGAAAAATGGGGCTGCCCCTGCCCCCACCCCATTTTCTATGAAATTTTTTTATTTTTTTGGAAAATTATCACCATGTATATTCATCCCTATATCCCTCCTATATATCATTCGAATTTTGTTAAAAACAGAGACTCCTATGGCCTCCATCTAGACGCCATTTTTTTAACGATCGTAAGATTCTTTAAATCGACTCAGTCTGGATGGAGGCCGTAGGAGTCTCTGTTTCTATGAAATTCGAATGACATATAGGAGGGATATAGGGATGAATATACATGGCCCTACTTTTCAAAAAAAATAAAAAAATTGCTCAAATATGGGACGGGGCAACCATGTTGGGGGCAGCCCCATCAACCCCTAACTATAGTATAAGTGTCTATGTATTGAACTATATTATTTATCTAGATTATTTCTTTTTGTTTTATTTTATTTCTGTATTTTTAATAGAATATAAATAATATTTATAAGGTTATAAAAATATAGAAGAATAAAGAATAAAAGAATGAAGTACACTTTTATTTATTTACAGGGGTTAGCATAGGTATTTTGCCTATATAGTAATATAGACTTATTTTAATATGTATTTTCTGTATGGTTTTATTGCGTCTTTAATATGTACATATGTTATAAGTAATATTTAAAAATTTATAAAACTACAAAATTGTACAAATAATAAAGAATAAATAAAATGAATATTTTATATAGGTATATAGTACAATAGGGGCCCAAAACCCTACTTTCACACGTTAACTCCGAAACATATGAAACCACCTTCATTAAATAGATTCTTAAAAGTTATATACAATTAAAGGTAATTTTATACATTTTGTATTTCTATTTGAGAGATATGAGTCCGAGAAATTTGGGTTTTGGCTTTTTATTTTATGTATAAAGAGTATATTGTACATTGTTTTTACATGAAATCAATTTTGTATTTTTCTATACATTATTATCTATGTACAAAAATTCTTTATTTGAAGTATAAAAAGTGGAAAATAAAGTAGGTCCCAAAAATGAACAAAAGATGACTAAATGAATGGAATTTTGTTGTGTTATTGGTCCCTATCTCTCCCTACTTTATTCCTTGTAGACCAATTCAATTCTTGACATAGTCTCGGGGTTTAGGGTCATAAAATACCTTTGGTATTTTATTCTTTTTTCTTTTCTTTTTGTTATTCTATAATTTCTGCATTAAAATAATATTATTTGCACAATGACTGCAATAAGTAATGAATGGTATTTTGTACAAATTAATGCTATTTACATGTATTAGCTAGGGTTTTAAGGCCAAAAATATAGAATAAATGTGATGAAATAGATATTCATCACCCTCCTATACTTGCCTTTGCTAGTCCCTAGCAAACGCTTATGAAATAAGTGAAAAAAAAGAAAAAAAAGAAAAAAAAGAAAGAAAGTAGATTGAATTTAATTTTCAAACGTCTTCACAAAATCAAAGTTTGGTTCACAGTTCGGTCCTTGGTGTAAAAGTGTGTGGAACTAGGTCGGCAACCAGATTTAAAACACGAAAGTCTTCGAGAGTCAGAAAACTCTGTTCAAACCACCTCAAGAGCCATGTTAAAACTAGTCTACATCATACGCAAACCCTTATGCTATGAAGCTGACTTGTACGATGTAAGTGATAGTGGTTCTTCCCAACTGAAATGAAAAAAGAACTGACATCTCCAGAATGACATCCCAATGATTCGCCAATCCAGCAACTCTTTCCTTGAGGAGCGAGGTATTCCCTTATAAATTCAAGTGCATTCGACTTAAGAGGAGGGGTGAAGAGAATAATGGATGGTAGCCAGTGTAGCTACCTATCCTGGGATGCATGACCAGTGTAGTCAAGTCATCTAGCTGCAGGCTCACATGATGTGACTTTGAAGCTCAAGCTTGCTTATTGCCTATACAAATATGTACACGCCGGCAGGCATTTTATTTTCAATTATGCCTGTATGCTTTTTTGGATATTTTTGTGAAATACTATATACAACAATATTTACATAAGGGTTTTTTCCTCTTGAGTCAGAAAACTATCCCCTTTTTGAAGCATTATTGCAACCCATACTCTCCTATCTTTAGACGTCGATGCCATTGGACTGGTTGGGGTGCACTTCCCTCCCTAGAGGAGGACTGATGTTTCCACTCGCGTGCATCTCAAACCAACAAATCCAATCCCCTGACCACTCCAACTAAGTTTAGCCAAGTGAAAGGTGCAAGTTACCAAGTAAGGTCACGACCGATGAGAGTTATGTGTGCATCTCGAAAAGTTCTAGTTAGTCAGTTGAGTTGTTTAAACCCAACGTTGAGTCAAAAAATTAAGTCTAAATAGACCTGAAGTACCTTAAACCTATTTCCCATAAGATACCAGTGAAGTTAAGTGCAGTAAGGTCCAACTAAGCTCCAATCTACGACTTTAGTCAGACTAGTTCAATTATTCAAACTCAATCTGAAGAATGTAATGTTATGCAAATGCTATGTACAATGCATAAAAATGATGCAATTTTTCAAAAGGATTTTGCAAGTAAAAAGACTTTTGGCACAAATATAAAATATGTGCAACTCTTTACATGGCCCTGCCTCTTTTTATTTTTTTACAAGAATTAAGAGGTTAAATAATTACAGGTTTGATTTTAGTTATTTATAGGTATGTATATACAATTGGGAATGAATTTTTATTTATATATGTACTGTTTTTTTATTTATATATAATATATATATAATGATAGGTATATTCCTCAAACTTATCTGAAGATAATTTTGAAAACTATAGTAAAAAGTATTTTTTACAAATATTTGCAAACATTTGAAAGCCTATTTTACAAATATGTTCAAACAGTATTTATAGATTTTTTTTAATATTTTTGCAACCATTTTTCAAACTACTTGCAAATAGGTTTTCAAAACATTTTATTTTTACCAAAAGAAAAGAGTTTTTACAAATAAAAAAAGTTTTTTCAAATGTTGAAAACAAGTTACAAAAGGTTTCCAAATAGACTAAGCCATTTTTCAAATCATTTTGCAAAAATATTTGTAACCTGACCTATTAATTAGCATATACAAAAAGAATTTGAGAATAATATGTATCATTTTATTAATGAATTGTATAGTATATATAGTGTTTTATAATTTTTTAACCATAATTATTGAAAAATATGAAAGTACAAGTTATGGTTAAAGTATATACGGTGTATATACAACCCCCTATAATTAGCTAGCTATGTCCTCATAGATCGAAAATAAAAAGAGAAGACACAATTGGAACTGAATATAGAAAAATCTATACTACAATGAGCAACAAATAGAGAAGGAATAAAAAAATGAATGAGAAGTCGATCGTCCCCCCTATACTTAGGATGAAATAATCCAAAGTATACAAGATTGTATTCTACATGCAGGGAGGGTCAAGAGTGAAAATGAACGGATCATACTCGGCTTGTCTCCCCCTATATATAGGGGAAGATATACCTATGTATAGAAAAAATCAACAAGAGAGGAGACAGTGGAAGGGATCACTGAATAAACAGAAAGATATAGAGGATGAATGTACGCATCATTCCCCCTATACTTAGGGTAAAAGAACCCTAAGTATTGGCAATAACAGGGGCGATGAAATGGGAGGAAAAAATAATAACACATGACATGCACCCTCCTATACATAGGACAAAGTA
This sequence comes from Ottelia alismoides, assembly GCA_037367405.1. Taxonomy (NCBI): domain Eukaryota; kingdom Viridiplantae; phylum Streptophyta; class Magnoliopsida; order Alismatales; family Hydrocharitaceae; genus Ottelia; species Ottelia alismoides. The sequence continues at coordinate 147,238 of JAZKJV010002459.1, read as the reverse complement.
CGTCCTAAGTATAGACATACATATATGGCGAATGATCTGGGGTGCACCTGGCAAACGGGAGAAAGAAGGAATTGAAAGACAAAACACACACACACACAAACACACACACAAACAAGAGGTACAGATTGGTGAAGTGCAGGACGGTATCTTACATAAGGATATCGTACTCTCATCATCTTTTCCCTGTGAGAATGGTGATGTGGTCAGAAAAAGACACATGGATAGTCGATCAAGTGGGTGTCCACTACCGGAGTCAACATATCGAAAACTAAGCCAGGAATCAGTAGCAGAACGTAGCATATCTGTTCATAAGGACAGAGTGAAGGATCAAAGCCGATGCCACAAGACACAGAGGAGGAAGGATTAGTACAGATTCCTCCATGTTAATCATAGTCTCATTAAGATACGAAAAGGTGAAGATTAGGAGACTCCCTACACTGCACAATATCCGGTGATCCTGAAGTCGACTGATCAAGGATGCACCGAACATCGGAAGACATGGCTCAACCCTGCAAGGGTCATTAAGGTGAGCAGATTCAGATGAGTCAGAGATCTCAGAATAATCAGAAGACTCAGCTCCGTGCTCCAACAGATTGGAGACATAACTAGAGAGGAGATTGAGTACACAAATTAGAAGGCTCGGCTTCATGCTTTACATGATTGGAGACACCCTAAGCGAAGCTGAGTAAACACAAAATGATGTATCCCCCTGCAATAACCCTCAAGGAGTGATACATACTAGGCAAGGAATAATCAGAACATAGCTCACCCTTGCGAGGGTCGTCAAGGAGAGTGGACTCAAAGGAGTTAGATCCATCGGACAGATCATCAAAAGCGGTCTCGATAGCCGACAAATCGACTACTCAGTAGATGAGACCGGAAAATCTGTAACCCTTGGAGAACTCTGTGAACTAGGCATGGAATAATAAATGGAATGTGACTCATCCTTGCAAGGACTGTCAAGGAGAGATGACTCAAAGGAGTCTAGACAACTAGGATAATCGCTCTCGTGCTCCGACAGATCGGACACACAATTAGACAGTGAGACCAATAACACATATCAGACGGCTCGGTTTCGTGTTATAGCAAAATGGACACACAAGCAGTTAATGAAACCAATCGTAATGAGAATGTTGCATCCTCCTGTAGATAGTCCTCGGGGAGTAATGCAAACTAAGTCAGTCCAAATACATGGGAAATGTTGACATCAAGTCTCAAGTCCTTTAATAAATCGATCAATCATCCTCTAATCAATCGATCAATCACCAACAGGAGGGCATAAGATCACGAGAGGGATAAAAGATCATCAGGGAAATCACAATGTGGTCCCTCAAATAAACCAACTCATATGAGATGGTTCAAGATGTAAGAAAAAGATCCTCTTAAGTGCTAAAGGTGGATGAGAGAGTCAGGAGAAAGGGGATGGATCAATTGAAAAGATGAGTGAAATCTTGTGGGTATCAAGCACTGTCTCTTTAAAGCAATGAAAGGGATAGTACATTAAGCGTCTGACTCAAGACAGGTGGAACCTTATAATAGATCGTACAATCAGAGCTCATGTAATCATCATCATATCATCAAAATACATCGCATTCTCAATCCGTTGTGCGAGATCAAAATTCCTCAATGAAGAATCACAGTTGTAATAGTACCAAAAATCAGAATCCTCAATAGTCTCTGTACACATATCAAAATTTGGATCCACCAAAAATAGCACACCAATCTTAGCATTCTCAAACATGCCCATCTTTCTTAGATAATCAATGTAATTCATAAACATCGATGCCGGACTTATCTACTAGTGCTTCAATCACGGGTGAAAGAAGAGATGATACTAGAGGGAACGAGGAGGGTGGTTAAGATGTCGGAACATAGACAAAATTGTGGTTCGAGGAGGGGGTCTCCTCGAACTGTACCAGAGATAGAGTGATATTGGTAAGGAGATAGCCGCAAAATCCGACGAAGACGATGAAGACCAAGACCCCATATCACAACACATATGCAAATGAGAAAATATATGAACAAGGGTGGGAGAGGGACTCAATAATCAAAATGACTCACATTCATAAATGCACTAACTCAAAGAATGATAAACATAAATGGACCCAAAATCACAATCAAAGTATAAATCAAACCCCATCTTCACCTACTCAACATAATGAAGACCGAGATGGTGGACTTTTATCTTTTCATTTTTAGAATTAGGTGATTTTCAACAAAGTTGTACAAACACGATGTTAGGCCTAGGATTGGGGCACTAGTCCTTATTGTGTACATCATAATAAAATGCACAATGATTGAGGAGGTTGATCTCCCCGAAGCAATGAAATCATTACATTTTATTTTAAAAGTCTAATAGAGTATGTAGTCCTTCTTTTATTTAGGTTATCACTTTTATTTTGTAATTTTTCAATGCACGTGCCTAATGAGTTTTCAATTCCTTTTAGCACGCTAGATGATCAAAATAAGACGGAGAAGGTCAGAAAATCATGCATGTCAGAAATCAATGATGCATGCAAAGTCAGGAGACTTATAGTGCTTCCCAGCTCTATCTATGCAAGATGCATAACAGAATTGAAACCTACACTATATGCAAATGCAAGCCAATGAAATCGCCATAGATCATAATATACTGTTAGCGAGAAGCATCGGATGTCAAATATTTGGAAGAGAGACCAAGGTCAGGTCTTCGATGCCACTCGGTGCCCGCCACAACGGGTCCTGCCAGCGTTGTATGTGACCTCTCTCGGCATGCGGTCTTAAATAATTAACAATTAAGATTTGACTAAGTCCAAAAGTGAATCTATAGGTACATGCAAGTATATTAGGGTTTGGACCTTAATATATTGATCAAGCACATGCTAAGCTAGGTCTCATTCACACAAAACATATAAAAACAAAAGTGAAAAACAAATAAAAATAAAGCGATGAAAACACAAAAAAAAATCTGATGAGGCCCCCAAGGGAACAATCCCTCGGGCACTGAACCTCGTGAAGTGTGAAGTGTCAGAAGAGTCCAAATTGTTACATATCTAATGTCACTCTCTCACTTAAATTAACACATAAAATAAAAAAAGGAAAATGTGAGAGAAACTATCTTAAAAAATTCCTTTATATCCTCCTTCGCTGCTCTTTCTAGCAGGCTAAGTCAGAAAGCCGGCTCCACCTTTCTTGCTTGCACAAGTCCTCCTAAGAAATCCTCCCTCGTGTAGTGGTCCCTCGCATCAAAGTCAAACAAGAAGGAATGTCATACATTTCACAATTAATATAATTCACGGTAGAAATTAAATAAATGACAAAAATTAATAAATACCAAAAATATACAAGAGAGCATGGACAAATAAATAATCCCGATCTATGCGGCATTGCTCCCCAGCAACGCCACCATTTGATGACTGAGATCTTGCTGAAGTCATGCCAATGACGCTTCAGTGATCAGCAGATGAAATTAGATCCTAGGCTTGATCCAACGGCTGCAATTCTCTATGATCGGATGCATCGGATCAAAACTGGGGTGAGAGGAGGATCTAGCGGACCTTGCTCTTCTTGAAGAATAGGGAAGAATAGGAAACCAGGGGTCCTTCAATCGCCTCCTGCACACGACTCCGGTGGTCTTTGGCCATCCTCCATGGCTCGAAACGTTCCTTAGAGGAGCTCGCAACGGCTGGAGGTCTTGTAAATGGCTGAGACCCAAAGATGGAGCCCTAGTTGCTCAGTGAAGTCCACGACTCAATGTAGCTCAAGATGTTCCAAAATCAACCCTATGAGGGGTCTTTAGCCTCTCAAAATAGCAATCAACTTGCGCACAAGCAAAAAGGGGGTCTGGGGCACCTTATAGTGTGGAGTGGAGGTAGATGGTGCTCAGATGGATTTAACCTGGTGAGGTGGTAGAGGTGGGTTACACAGATCCAGAACTGGGTGAGATATGGATGGATGGATGGTGTGGCAGATGATGCATAAGTGAGAGGGAACTGAATGAGAGCGAAAGGTATGGTGGAGAACATGTGTTGGACACGATGGAACACAGCCGGAGCTCGAGAGTTCTGGCATTGGCTGACCTAAACTAGGCTAATTAAACCACTAAAATGCAAAAAAATGCAGGAAATGGAAGACATAAATGGAATCTACCTAATGAAGATGAATGCGCAACTTGTGTCGTCAAATATAGGGAGCAGAGGTGGCCGACGAGGTCCATCGTTGGTGAACCTCCTTCCTCCCACAGTCATGCTCGGACCCTCCAGGGGTCTGCCACCTATCACAAGGCGACCTCTAGGCTGAAGCTGGGGGCTCAGAGACTCGGGCAATGACTAAAAAAGTAAGGGAAGGTCGGTGGTTTTTATTTATAGATAGACTAGGCACCCATATTGACTGGCTTATTAGGAGAAATCCGTCGTATGTAAAAGAGATCTACAGGGTTAGCGTGAATCATGGAAGATCAGTGATGAAATCTTATGACGGGCTCGAGCATGATGGATTGATGAAATGCCCTTAAAAATGACGAAAATGGGCGAAAAGATGGGTCTAACGGGCGTCAGAGGCACCAGGGGTAGTTGATCGGTGTCAACAATCCCTAGACCCTAATTGGTCTAGATCAGACTCTAAAAGATAAAACAACCAAATTTATTCGAAAATAATTAATCAAATATAGTAAATTAATTTATTAATATTTGGGAATAAAATAGGAAATGTTTATTATTTTATGTAGTATTTTAGCACCGTTTTTGTGTATTTTTTGGTGTTATTTATTTTAAGATAATTTTTGAGGTATATTTATTGGTATATCCATATATGTTTTGGTTATTTTATTTTTATTTTGTATATTTTATTATTTTATTCTATTATTTTATATATTTATAACTTATTTTTAGGTACATGAATATATTTTTATTATATTTTTGTGACATAATATATACACTTAAATAAATATATGTGTAATATATATATGTATAAGTTTAATATAAGTGTCTATGTATTGAACTATATTATTTATTTAGATTATTTTGTTTTGTTTTGTTTTATTTCTTTATTTTTAATAGAATATAAAAAAAATATTTATAAGGTTATAAAAATATGTAAGAATAAAGAATAAAAGAATGAAATTCACTTTTATTTATTTACAGGGGATATCATATGTTTTTTGCCTATATAGTTTTATAGACTTATTTTATTTTGTCTTTTCTTTATGGTTTTATTGTGGTTTAATATGTACATAGGTTATTAAAAATATTTACAAAATTATAAAAAAATATAAAATTGTACAAATAATAAATATTAAATAAAATGAATGTTTTATACAGCTATATAGTACAATTGGGGCCCAAAATCCATCTTTCACACATTAACTCCAAGAAATATGAAACCGCATTCATTAAATAGCTTATTTAAATTTACATACAATTAAGGTGATTTTGATACATTTTGAGTTTGTATTTGAGAGATATGAGTTTGGGAAGTTTCGGTTTTGGCTTTTTATTCTATGTATAAAGAGTACACTATATATTGTTTTTACATGAAATCAATTTTGTAAATTTCTATACATTATTATCTACAACTTTTATGTACAAAGTTTCTTTATTTGAGGTATATAAAGTGGAAAATAAAATAGTTCCTGAAAATAAATAAATGATGAATGAATGAATGGAATTTTTATTGTGTTATTGGCCCTTATCTCCCTCCACTTTATTCTTTGTCGATCAATTCAATTCTTGACTTGGTTTCGAGGTTTATGGTCATAAAATACCTTTGGTATTTTATTCTTTTTTCTTTTCATTTCTTTTCTCTATTCTATAATTATAGCATTAAAAACAGTATTATTTACACAGAGATTGAAATAAATAATGAATGGTATTTTGTAAAAATTAATGTTATTTACATGTATTAGATATGGTTTTTAAGGCCAAAATGATAGAATAAAGATGATGAAATTGATATATATCACCCGTGATGATCCAGTTTAGGAAGAAGAGGGGGTAAGGAATGCGAACCCCAAACCAATGCCAAATGAGACATACAATCCTGGAGATAGCCGGATGATCTAGTGGATTCGTGTTCCACCGGTGCACGCTACTTTGAGCCGAAACCCAATTCCTTACGTTCCTACCCTTATTTTACAAGAATACCAATGATGAGTCGTACATTCACCTGCAGCAGTTCTCTCATAATCACATAACTACCCACTATCCTAACATCCCATTAGGTGTTGTGAAGTTGGTTTGCTTCCCCTTCTGCTTACAAGACAAGGTTCTGTACTGGGTCAATCATTTGGGAATGGTCATGATGACCTGGGAGGAACTGAAATCTTCCTTCCTCCACAATTTCTACCCTCTCGGTCGACTCAACCAAATGCGAGCCAGGATTAGCAACTTTTCACAGGAAACCCACGAGTCAATACATGAGGTTTGGGAACGATTCACTGATCTGCAGGAAAAGTGCCCCCACCATGACATACAGAGGACCGGTATGGTACAACACTTCTTTGGAGGATTGAATATAGAGAGATAAAGATTAGTTTATGCTACATATGAGGGATCCCACTTTAACAAAGATGAAGATGTGGTATGGAAAATCTTTGAAGAAATGGCCGAGGGAGAGGCCACCCTCTCTTCATAATGTGCTTATCAGAGACAACCTTAGGTCCTCCACAAGCCAATCCATATGGCAGCATCCCGTGAGGATGAGAGAGAGATGAGAGCTCCAACCACTACATCATTGGGGCCGGCTTTCTAAGATCGCTATTATTGAGAAGCGGTCACATGACCTTGAAAAGCACGATATGATCGAACAAAGGACACCAAACTTGGATAAACTAGACGAAACCACCAAGTAGTTGGAGCTGGTGGTGAGCACCATTATTTCATGTCAGTCAATGACACCATCGTCAGAGACTCCTGCTGAGAATAAGGATGAACCATCACCGCCACATCAGCCTCAATCGAGTCAGAAGCAGCCAATGATCCAGCACGTGTACTACATGTAGGCCCCTGAGCAGGCTCCACCGTAGCAACATATGGTTGTTTACCAACCAGACTTACTCCCATCTTCTGATCCAACATTCTTACCACCCCAGATATAGGAAGTCAATGGTGTCTAGAGCAATGATGCGTAGCTGGCCTATCCTACCGAACAATCTCACGACCATCCACTAGCCAACTGACCTTTCCAGAAACCCCCAGGGTGGTCATTTTGCTTAGTCATTTCAGCCTCAGCCCCAATATCAACATCTTCAGTCTCCACAGTACCATAACTATTCGAGATAGTCGTAGCAGTACCCACAGCCACCGTACCGTCATCAACAACCATACCCTCAATACATGGCTGGACATCAGCAGTAATACCCTCCTCCTCACTAACAATATCAGCCTCCTCCACCTCCACAACATTACCAGTAGCCTCAGCCCCACCACCAACGGTTACAACGTGGTCAGCAAGCTGAATCTCCTGAGGCAGTTCCTGTGAACCCCAACCTTGATTGTTTGGACCAACTCGTAAAGGGTCTAGCAGAGATGCAAAATAAGCTAGACGACCTGACGACAACCAAAACTCCAATTTCGGATCAGGTCGAATCTAATCCCAATAATTTCAAGAGAAAAGTACATGTAGAATGTCATATCCCATATGTGCCTATAGAGTGATGCTTATAATTTTACTTTGTCTAATGCTATTACTCTCAGGAGCGGTAGGACCTTGCCTCCATCTGCCACAATCAAATGGAAAAAAGAAGCCTCGCTTGGTGAATCGTCAAGTCCGTGTGGGGAAGAAGAAGGAGGAGTCGTGCCGGCTATCATCTACCACTGCCTCCATCAACAAAAAGAAAAAAAAATCAGAAAAATCAAAAAGACCAAAAAAGAAGATAGTAGTCAAGGTGAAGCCACGCCAACCATGGAGCTGCCAGCACCGGCAGCCAATCCAGTGCCAGCCGATGGAGTGGAGATCACACTTTTTGCATTTCGATTAGCAGCAACCCCATCATCTCTAGAATGTATACCTTTTTGTAGACCGGATGTACAGACTAGTGTGGAAAAGAATTCTATTGTAAATCAGAACACTACTTTTGATTTCAGTTATGTAAGTAGTCCGTTTCCTAATGCCATACAAAAATCCAAAAAAAACTGCAAAAAGAAAAAGTGTATTATCTAATACATGTGTTGTGGGTATTCTGAAAAATTTAACTGTTGAGTTACCATTAATGCAAGCCATGGACTATATGTGTGATGTGAAGAAGGGCTTGATGGAGGCATGTACAAACAGGCGTCGGTCAAACTGTAACAACAGATGCTAGCACGTTGAGACACACGTCCTTGCCATGGCCATAGTTGCAACCATTAGCAATCTCTCTCAGAAGAAGCAAGACAAAGGAACACATATGATCAGATGTGAAATATTTGACCAAGTCTTTGAGCGGATACTTCTTGACAATGTATCTTCCTTCAACCTCTTGCCCTCAACACTACTGCAAGAATTTGGGTTGGGACCATTGAGGTAGACATGCATGATCCTTTAGTTCGTTGATCGATCCATCAAACGACCTAGAGGTATGCTGGAAGACATTATGATAAAGGTACATTACATGCAATTTTCATTTGACTTCGTAGTCCTTGATATGGACTCTCTTGCACCATTACTTCAGACCCCAATTATCCTTGGAAGACCATTCTTACGCATTGTAGAGTCTATGGTTCACTATGGGTCTAGGAAAATCTCGTTCAGCTCGAGTAATCTTAGAGTTATCATAGACATGGTCAACGAATCGAAAGTCGTATCTGATGAAAGTCATGCAGTACCGCTTGATGAATGACATATGGAAATCCTCTCTCATGAGGAGAACAAGGAAAGCACAGTCTATACAATCTCCGATAGCACTTGGGAGATAAAATCAAATTAGTTGATGCATCTATTTGAGTTAGAAGATTAATTCTACACCTTGACAGTTATACACGAAGTCACTGAGGTGAGTATACCTCTAAAGTCATTAGAGATCATCCACCTACTAGCACAGTTTCTGAAGTGACCGAGAAGCAGGCTAGATCAGAGCCTAAATTAAAGCTACTTCCAGCATGCCTTAAGTAAGCCTTCCTTGCTGGCACAGAGAAAATGTATCCGATCATCATTAGCAATAGGTTGACTTCAGATCAAGAATATCTTCTCCAGGTTCTAGAGAAAAACTGTAAGGCACTTGGTTGGCATGTCTCAGATCTCTGCAGGATAAATCCTTCCCTATGTTCACATCATAGCTATTTGGAAGAAGATTCCAAGCTATCCCGAGAGTTCCAAAGAATACTTAACCCAAATTTTTGGAACATCGTCATGAAAGAAATCACTAAATGGTGTAACACATGCTTCATTTATCCTATCTCCAATTCAAAATGGGTGAGCCCTCTGCGTGTTTTTCCAAAGAAATCCAGGATCAATGTGGTCACAAATGACAGAGGAGAGGAGATTCATACTTGAGAATCAACATCTTGGTGGATATGTGTTTACTACCGTCATAGCAAAAAGAAGGACCACTTCCCCATGCCATTCATCAATCAGGTTCTATAAAGATTAGCCGACAAGGAGTTCTTCTACTTCCTAGATGGGTACTTCGGTACAACCAAGTGGCAATCACCCTAGAAGACTAAGAGAAGACTACATTCTCTTGCTCGTTTGGCAACTATTCCTTTAGAAGAATGCCATTGTGTCTATGCAATTCACTTGCCACATTCCATAGATGAATGCTTGAAGTTTTTGCCTAGATAATTGGTTGTTATCTTGAGGTTTCTTAGTATACAGTGACAGTTTCGATGCTTGTCTAGAGCACCTAGATAGAGTACTTCGGAAATGTCATGAAGTCAATCTCATGTTATCTTAGGAAAAGAGCCACTTCATGGTCATAGAGGGAATTGCGCTAGGTCACGTCGTTTCCAAGTGTTGCAAATAAGTTGACCTAGCAAAGGTGGATGTTATCAACAACCTTGAGGCGCCTCAGAATGTCAGACATGTGAAGTCATTTCTGGTGCATGCGGATTTCTACACGATATTCATTAGAGATTCCAGCCGCATTGCCCAAACTCTTACAAGAATTATTGTGCAAGGAGACTGAGTATAATGTTGATCAACATGTTTTCCTTTCATTTAATCAGTTGAAGGAGCTCATCACTGAAGCTCTAGTCCTACCACCACCAGATTGGTCATTTCCTTTTAAGATCATAACAGATGCACCAAATTTTGCAGTTGGGGCTATCCTATGACAAACAAAAGACAAGGCCCCCTATGCCTTTCACTATGACAACAAAACATTAGATGAAGCACAAACAAATTGCACTGTCCCAGAGAGAGAATTCTGGGTGTGGTGATCACCCTTGAGAAGTACAGATCATATCTGCTTGTATAAAAAGTCACCATCTACATTGACCACTCTGATATAGAATACTTACAGTAGAATAAGGATGCCAAGCCTAGACTGATAAGATGGATCATTCTCCTCTGGTAATTTATCTTGGAAATTAAAAATAAGTTTGGGGTTCATAATGTGGCAACATATCACCTCTCCAGAATTGAGCAGCAAGAGCATTCACTGAGCAGTGCACCCATCAAAGACACCTTTCCTGACGAGTCAATTTTAGATGTGGATTTACTCCCATGGTATGTAATATTAGGAACTACCTCATCTCCAGTGTAGTCCCACAAGATTGGATGAAAATCAAGAAGGACAAGTTCTTTTCAACTATTCATTTCTATGAATGGGAATATCCACTCTTATTCTGGGAAGGAGCATATTGTATTTGGTGTCGGTGTATTCCTTAGGAGGAGCATCATAGTGTCCTCGAGCATTGTCATTCACTCAAATTTGGTGGCCACCACTCTGGAGATAGAACCATAGTGAAAGTTTTGCAGTGTGGCTTCTGGTGGCCGACACTATTTAAGGATGTTGTAGACTTTGTGAAGCACTGCACTGATTGTCATAGATTGGGAGGCACCCTTACAACTAAATATTCCATGCACCTTGAGTTCATTATAATCTCATATCTATTTGATGCTTGGGGCATCGATTTCATGGGACCCTTTCACAACAGTCAAGGATACGAGCACATCCTTCTTGTCGTTGACTACGTAAGTAGTTGGGTTGAAGCATGCCTAAACCGCAGACAACCATGCATTTTGTCGATTTCTGAGAGAAAACATCATATCGTGGTTCGAATTCCAAAGATTTTATTATCAAACAAGGGTAGACACCTCATTAACAGAGAGGACAAGAAAGTAACGAAGGAGTACGTCATCGAGCATCAAGTCGTGTCTCCTTATCTTCTCCAAACTAAAGCATTGTGGAACTATCAAATAAAGAAATCATGACGATCTTGCAAAGACTTGTGAAGCTGGATAGAAAGAAATGGTCCGAACTATTGGACTTTGTCCTTTGGGTGTACAGTACCTCTTACAAGTCTCCCATGGGCATGTCTCCCTATCGTCTTGTGTATGGAAGCCATGCCTATTGCATGTGGAACTTATACACAAATCACTATGGGCAATCGATATCTACAACTTGGACTTACAAAAAGGTGGACAGAGAAGGGAAGAGGATCTGAACAAGCTCTTGGAATTCCGAGACTATGCATATGATAAACATTGATGTATAAGGAGAAGGGTAAATGTTGGCATGACCGGCACATCAGACGAAGGACCTTCGAGAGTGGACAAAAAAATGTTTATTTGACGCAAAGTTGAAGATATTCCCAAGCAAATTAAATACTAAATGGACATAGCCATTCAGAGTACAAGAAGTGCATTTTGGTATTTGATCTATCACCTTACGTACGACGATTCATCGTCAGCGGTGGTTACTTAAGCCATACCTTGAGCATGACACTTTCTTGGCCGTTGTCGATTATGTACAAGTGATATGCAATGAAGAAGCATCCACAACCCCAACAGCATCGACGGATTCAGATAATGTTACTAAAAAATTCCTCCTTTAGTTTTCTTCTTTTCTATTTTTCAATTGTACTTTCATATTTTTGAATAAATATAGCTAAAATGCTATATATACGTATTTATATCCAATTTATTAAATTAACTAATAAAATGATGCATATTATTCCTCAAACTTTTTGTATATACTGATTAATAAATCAGGTAAAAATGTTTAGAAATCTATTTGCAAATGTTTGAAAATCTTTGGAAATGTAAATGTTTAGAAATCTTTGGAAATCCAAATGTTTTCAAATGTTTGGAAATCTATTGTAAAATAATGTGAACATATTTTTTAAAATCTTTGAAAACTATTTGGAAAATATTTTGAAAAATGTTTCAACCTTTGTAAAAGTGTTTGGTTTGTAAAAAATTATTTTCTTTCTGTCAAGTAAAATGCTTTGGAAATCTATTTGCAAATGTTTAGAAAACGATTGCAAAAATTTTTTGAAAAATCTATATATGCTGTTTGAAAAATCTTTTTAAGAAGATTTTTAAATGTTCGTAAATGTTTGAAAAGTATTTGCAAAAATTATTTTGAACTAGAGTTTTCAAAATTGGTTGAAAAATCATTTTTGAATAAGTTGAGAAATATATACATCATCTTAATAAATAATCAATTTTCACCAACTGTAAATCTATGTCTATAAAAGCAACTAATTCATGTAAATCCTATAAACCTCAATTCCTGTAGATAGTAGATGCACTGCCGTGTAAATAGTTGTACATATCTTTTATTCCAAAAACCTTTTGTTTTTGAAATTTGCAAAATCCAAAAAATTCAAAAAACATTTGCAATAATCTTTTTCAAAAATTGCATAAAAATTCCTAAAATATTTTCAAAAATCCATAAAATGTTCAAAATTAGACAATTACATCACAAAAATATTTTTCTTGCATTGTACATAGCATTCACATTTTTTTGATAACATAGACGATTGAACAAGTAAAAATAAAGTTCGAAGATTAGAGCTTGGAATAGACCTTAATACACCTAACTTCATAGGAACCCACAAAAGACTGGAAATGGAGACGTTTCATGTCACCTTAACTTAATCCTTAGTTCTATAATACTATGTTCATGAGTTAATTCAATGTGCTTAAATAGAACCCTTCATATCATACATACGACTCTTGAGAATGTGACTTGATTGGAAACTTTGCACCTAACACTTATCTCAACTCAGTTTGGTTGTTGAAAAATCTTGGGGTCTAAGTCGGGACGATGCAAGGCCGCTTCGTCAAGGGTGGCTCAAGAACCATTCTTGGGGATTGCCGACAGCGGTACTCTAGCCCACTTCTTTTTGTATCAATGATATATAGAGAATGGAGATGGATTGAGATATTGCTTCGAATAAAGAATGGTTTACCGACACAACTTTTCCAAGACGCCAAAACCAGAGGGTGGAACAAAAGATTCCATATCCACCAGGAAACAAATAAGAATGCAAAAATTGTACCAAATCAAAGAAAATATTTATAGAATTGTATATTAAAAATTCTATAAAAATTTGAGCTTTACAAAAAACTTGCTTCTTGGTGAAAAATTGGTTATACTGACTGACTTCACAAGGGAATGAAGACTACACTGGTCCATTCTCGCTTCTTTTACTATTTTTCTAACTTCTTCCCCATTCAGTTCTAAAGACTGGGAGCACCTAACCTTAGGAGGGAATATTTATCTCCACACGGATGAGTTACTAGAAGAGCAAGCATCTTGATGGGTCAATTGTTTTGTCTGGGATGAACTGGACAAATTCATCCACATGGTTTCAACATTTCAAGGTAGTGAGATTATGCGACTGAGAGGATGGTTCTGACCTGGATGTGAATTTCATTGGATGATTGGAGTACGGAATATGAGGGTTGTTATGTTACACTTCCCTACTTCCATGTGGTTATGAACACACCATTAATCCAAAGACCATCTTTGAGCTCCAAATTTTGACTTTATTAAAGTCTAGTTAAAAAGTCTATAATTATTCTAAGTTATTCTTTTCTTCATCTTTAATTTTGCATTCATTGCATAAGTGTTTGCTAGGTACTAGCAAAGGCAAGTATGGGGGGTGATGAATCTCCATTTCGTCACCATTATTCTTTCATTTTGGCATTTAAATAGTAGTTAAATGCATGTAAATATCATTATTTTGTACAAATTAACATTCCTTATTTATTAAATAATTCTTGTATAAATTAAATTAATTAAAGGCAAAATAAAAGTATACATAGAAAAGTAAAAGAAAAAAAATGTGAAAAGTATTTTATGACCCTCAACCTCGAGACTAAGTCAAAATTTGATTTGGTCGACAAGGAAGAAAATAGGGGAAGATAAGGGCCAAATACACAATAAAAACACCATTCTTTTATTCATCAATAAATCGATTTTGGGACCTATTTTATTCTTGATTATTTATTCGTCAAATCATTAAACTTTGTACATGGATGTTGTAAATAATAATACATAGAAAAATACAAAGTTGAGTTTACACAAAAATAATTCACGGTGTACATTTTATACTCAAAGTAAGAATCCGAAATCTCAACTTCCCATACCCATATCTCCTAAATAAAAGCTCAAGATGCATCAAAATCACCTTTAATTATATATAACTTTTTATTAGTTATTTAATGAAGGTTGTTTACACTAATTTGGAGTTAAGGTGTGAAAGTTAGGTTTTGGACCCATATTGTATAGTATACTCGAATAAAATATTTATTTTATTTATTTTTTTATTTTTACAATTTTGTAATTTTGTAAATATTATTTAAAATATACGTACATATTTAGAATATAGTAAACCCATAAAGGAAACAAAAAAATAAAAGAACATATCTAAATACATAGATTAAATACCTATACTCATACCTATATAATACATACCTCTAAAATTGTAAGTATAATTGTAAATAGGTAAATATACACGATATAGGTAAATAAAATAAAATAATAAAATCAAAAAGATAAAAAAATAAAATATACACGATATAGGTAAATATATCTATAAGTATAATTGTAAATAGTAACTTGTAATAAATTACCTTATAAAAATATAAAAATAGTTATATACTACATAAAATAAAAAGACATTTTTTATTTATACTCTAAAATTAATTAATTCATTATTTATTTAATAATGATTTTACAAATTATTTCCACATTGTTATTTTCTTGTTGGTCCATGTAGACCAACCATAATCAAACCCTAGTTGACCTAGGTTAACTCCTCGACCCATGTCACTTACCCCCATCAGACGAGAAGACACATGTCTTCTCCCATTTTTCGTGGGCTTCTAAAAATTCAGATCTGAGTTGATTTTTCACCAAACGCTTCTTTGATAATCCCTAATCCACGCCATCCCCTTGAATCCCGTGTATATAGTACATAATCTTCACAAATCGCTAGCCAATAAGGATCCTCAACTCTGTTTATAAATGAGCCCCTCTTCCTCCTTGTTCAATTTTGACCCCCTTGGAGCTCCATATTGTGTCCTTGCGTGTGTGTCGAAGACCTTGTGATAGAGGAGACCTTCCCCGAGCTCGGAGACAACGGAGCAAGGAAGCAGCGATGATCCACGGCGGTTCTCCAACCATCATGCTCCATGCCCTCACAGGTAGATATAAGAGCTATGCATGTTATTTTCTAGGTAGATTTCTTTACCACATTTTTATTTCCGTATTTAGTTTCGCCTTTAATCAAGTTGGTTTAGCTGCAGCCTGATTCTTTCATTCATCGAAGCTGCTAGGGCTCCAGCCAATCCACGGAGTTGTCATATGTATCCACTTCTGTCATTCATCCCATTTCAAATCCCATCATGTTCTTCAATGAAACGATCCATATAGACCACCCGATTGTATCTCGATTGACGAATCATGGGTCCTTCTTTGTCTTTCAACAAACCCCCGTCGCCCACCTCTATCTGTATGCGATTTAGATTCAAAATAGGTCGAGGTCCATCTCCTCGAGTTAAAGAACTTCTACGTGCAGGTTCCAAGACAAAATGGCTCAATTCGGGTCGATTTTGAGCTTGCAGGAGATGCTCTAGGTGTTCTGGTTTCCACGATGTGCCAGATTCCCATTGATGAGTCTTGGACTGTCTAGAGTGCACATATGCTGCGGAATTCCCCCCCTAGACGTGGAGAGACCAAAATTATCCAAAGAGCCCACCAGAGGAGCAAGGAAATGGTAATAGAAAGTCGAGGGAAGACTTGTTCTTCCCGTTCTTCCGGAGCAACCGATACCATCGAATCCATGGGCGTGCCCTAGTTCTAATCCAAACTGTTGGGTCTAAATCGAAACGATGCGCACATCTACCGTTGGATGCGGTTAAGTGATTCGATCTGAGCCACTCCTTAACGCGTAAATAAGGGGTAAATTACCCAAATCCCCCTCCACCTTTTACTTTTTATTTTTTGGCTATTAATATTGTCTGAAGTATAAATAGTTTGGTAAATATTGCAATAAGACCCCTAGGGTTTCACATTTTCATACATCTGTCCATGCCAACTCCCCTTACGTAGGGTATCACATGAGGTTGTGCATTTTGCATGCATACCCTACAACTTTTATGTATTTATTTTTAATCCAAAAATTTGTATATGACGTGTATATTTTTTAGGAAAAGTGGTACAAAGGACCATAAGTTTTGTCTATTTGCATTTATGCCCTTCCCAAGCACGTACATGTTTATATTTCATGTAAAAAATGTAGAGAAGCCCCTTGATTTTGTATGTATGGTTCTGAAAGAGGAGAAAGTTTATTTTAATTACATGTTGGTCCTTTCTAGTAATGAAAATGCGTTTTCTTTGAATTTTTGTTAAAAATATCTCATCTTTGCACTTAATTTTGCTAAATTTATTGTAGATGCCTCGAACGATGTATTTCATTACTCTTATTTTTAATTTGGATTTCTAGGCATTTAGTGATTTATTAAAATTCGAATAGTAACCCTAACTTCCTTGTTTAGCCTTAAAAAACACCAAAAAATATTAAAATTCCCTGAAAAATCACAAAAATTATATGTTGTTAATTATGTTATATTTTAACTCATATCAAAAATCATAAAAAATATAAGAAAAAGTATAAAAATTGAAAAACACGTAAAAACCCATAAAAATCATAAAAAATATTTTAAAAAACCAAAAAATATTAATTTTTGTTCTGTATATTTCTTCATTACATATAGTACTTATTAAAAATGATTTTGGATATTTTGGGACTTATTTGATATTTTTAAATCTAAAAATCTTTTTGCTATATTATTTATTCCTTGTTTCGCACTTTTCTCTTATTTAAAACCTTAAAAAATATGCAAAAATATCAGAAAAGTCACAAAAAATATTAGCAAAATACAAAACAAAAAATTAATTTCCTAATTTCTTTAGCTATTTATGCATATATACACAATACACTATATGTAATTCTATACATATATATACTATATACACTACATTCTTATATGCTATATTATATATTAATTATTTAATTTTCAAAAAATAGAAAATAAAAATTTGCAAAACGAAAAACCCTAAAATTTTTAAAAACCCTTAAAGATGGAAAACTACTTATTTGTATTTGATTGTCTTTATGTATACAACTATACATCTATTTATATAATACTATATATTTATATTATTATTATTATTTATAAATATTATATATGTAGTTTATCTTATTAATATAAAATTAATTCATTTTCTTAAAACCCATGCAAAAATAGAGTAAAAACGCATGTGTACAAAAAATTTGGTTAGCAATAATCATAGGCTACCTAACTTGCTCTCAGTGGTTCGATCTCTACTCACTTACTTGGTTTACACTTCAGGATTATAGAGTATAATAAATTATCCTTCACACTATTATTCATTGTTTATCATATGTTGTGGGTACTTGTTGATTGAATCGGGCGTTCGTGAGCAGTCGCCTCAACGACTTGTTTTCTTCGCTTTCATTGAGTGAGGATTATTATAAACCCTCACCGAAGCCCTTTTCATCACGTACAATATACCTGTATATTATATACATATATAATTTTTGTTTTTTTAAATAAACAACTTATATTTTTTGTTTTATTTATTTACAACATATTTTAAGCAGTATAAGTATATTTCTATTAGAATTTTGTAACTTATTTATATAGGTTTAATAAATATAGTATTATACACATTATGTACACTTTTGACATACTCACACAATAACTAATTAGTTTCCTTTTATTTTATTTACACATTGATTTTACAATTAATTTTATTATTTACAACACCTTATTATTTGCAAGTTTTATTGAGAAAATAACTTACCTTGAGATCATTTTTTAGTAAATAGTACAAAGATATATATATATATATATATAGGGAAAAGGGAGCCTACACCCATGTGTAGGTAACTTACCTACACCCAACTCTTTTTCCCTCAAATTTTTTTATTTTTTTGAATTAATTCCTTGGGGAATTTAGATCACAATATATCACCATATCGTCATTCAAATTTCAACTTATTTTGAGACTTCTAACTTATCCATCATGACAGTCAAATTTTAACGGTCTGAGATTTGCTGAAATCGGCCCCTTCCGATGGAGCTGTTAGGAATGTCTGTTTTATATGAAATTTGAAACACATATTTCATTTAATATTCTAAGTAAATCCCCTAAAGATCCATTTAAAAAAAAATCAAAAAAATTAAGAAACAAGAGGTGGGTGTAGGTAAGTTACCTACACATGGGTGTAGGCTCCCCAATCCCATATATATATATGAGAATAGTGAAGAGTATGTACAAAATGAATATAGATAAAATAATAGATGATACGTATAATAGGAATTTTGTATAAATGAGGACCCTATCACTCCCTACTTTATTCCTTGCCAATCAAGTCAATCATTGACTTGCTCTTGAGGTTTGGATCAATAAGTACTTATTACATAATTACGACCTTCCATTTTATTTCCTTTCTTTTTTCTTTATTATTTTATTTTGGATAAATAAATTTTAATTATACATTATTAACAAACTCATGGTGAATGACAACTTATTGATTTTAATACATATTTACAGATGTTTTTCTAAAGAATTTCGCTAAAATAAAAGAATAAAGATGATGAATTACAGATGCATCAGAGGACTCTTGATTTATAGACTCACATTTTAAGAGGTAACCATGATATCATCTAGATATTCATTAGAATATTAGAAACCTTGTTAGGAAGATAATTTCTCTAATTTAAAAATTTCAAAAAGTACACATCGTTCTGTTGAAATTTCTTGTTCATACGATGAACATACAATGATTTATGCAAGTAGTTTGCTAATTTTTTGTGTTTACATAAAGTGAAGTTAATAACTAGTTTATTTAATTCTTTCAATTGGCATTATAGTCATGATTTAGAAGATTTGGATTGCATCCAAGTCTGACGAATAATTGCAAGATTATTCCAAGCATCTGGTACATTGTATTGCGACAATTTTAACGATTAGAAAGATTTGGTCACTTTTGAAGTTTCTACTGTTCTCCCTTGTTTTAAATATATTTTTGGGATATATTTAGTACAAGAAGGTTTGGACTCATTCCAAAAAGTTGCAATAATTTTTGGTGAAATTAGGGAGAAGATTCAGATGTTAAAAATGATCGCAGTCTTCGATTTCGTCCAAAGACTGTAGCATTGAAATTATGATTTTTTAGCAACTGTTTTTGGATTATATAACATTATAAAATACTTATTATTAAGTCATAAATCAATTTTGTAATCAGTACAAAAATATTTCTCATGATTCCGACCACGTGACCTCAATAAAGTGGATTTCTCCATATGCGGAGTTGGAAGAGGACTCGATTGTTTTAATGAAGTTGTTTTTTAAATTTTGAGACTCAAAATTGATGGAAATATATTTAATATATTCACATCATATGTTGGACTTAGTATTTTGGAAAGTTTTGAGGTTGCAACAAATTTTAAATTCAAGTTGTATGATATTTTCTAACTTGAAGTGCGATGGTCATAGCTTTCAAATTCAAATCTGAAATCATTATTTGCTTTGGAAATTTATAATAAACTAGAATGTCTTTTTTATTCCATATTTTCACGATTAATTATGCACTTGAATGTTTACAAGACAATTAGAATATATTTTTGCGCTAGACATTTTGGGAAATTAAAAAGAGTTTTAAATTCCTAAAATTTCTTAGAGTTACTATATACTATTATATACGGTCGAAAGATGGACAAAATATCCTTAGTATAATATTTACCTATCTTGTTGTCTTGAATTGAATCAGTGATGGTGTCTATGCCATGGTTATGCTAGTTGTTTATTTAAATGGTACCTTATGCCACACTTGCAGTGGAAGCGCTCCCTCTTGGCATTATCTGTACTTCCTGGATGGATCCGTTTCAAGGAAAGGTAGCATGAAGAGTCATGGAATACTTTAACAAATAAAATTGGAACATTAAAGTGTACTAAGTGTAGATGTAATACTATATGTAATATCAAGTTCATAAATGGATCAAACCCTTGCTGAAACCGCTTAGGTATCATTATTTTAATTGGATTAAAACTAAGATAATAAGCACGTGTCATTGCACTATCCCTTAGATTAGTCATGAGAATATGATTTGAAATGATTAATATTTAATTTAAACATGATATAAAGTAAGTCATATGATGACATCCATTATCTTCCTCCATTGCAAAAAACTTCAGCACCATGGGTTGTATTTTCGGAGACTTTCATTCGTATCCATGACTCTGGAATAGAAAATGCCATGGAATTAGGTTCTTCATTTCTTGAAAGAGATGAGTCGTATGCGTAGTGACCCAAATGTTGTTCCCTATATTATTGAGGCGGCACTGGATTGTACATAGTGTAAATTTATATTTGCTGATGACGGTGGTTTAATCGACAACAAGCTAACTCCATATATGTTGGGAGTATGGGTGTTAAAGATCAAATTGAGAATACAAGTTGGACTTGTAAGGTGGAAAGACTCGCTTCTTTCATTGTAGATGCATTTTCTCATATTATTGGGGTGCAATGAAAATGGAAATGAGACTTAGATCTCGTAGTGAAGATTTTGATTAGCATGCCTCATGCTTTGAAACCTAACAAGGGAAAAGCATTTCAAATAGAAAAAAATATGAAAACTCTTGATTTAAAAAATTATTAAATTGTTTATTCTCCTTAATCAAGAGTGTATTCTATTTTATTCTTTAATTTCAGATGAAGTCTCCCAACCCACTAAACTAGCTCCTTTAGGCCAATCAGGTGACTCGTCAAAACTATTCGGAATTGATCCGCAACTTGGAGCTTGTACTTGCAGCTGTGCGCATCGGGTATGTGCTCTCTAGCAATAAGTACATGGACTCTCATATATATGATGCCCGAGATTTCAACAAGATATGGGACGAGGACCACACGTTGGCTCGTTTCTACATTCTTGGTTCCTTATCAAATGTGCCTTAGAAGCAACATGTATATATCGAATCATCTTGGAACATCTTTGCAAATCAAAAGGAAATGTTTGGCAATGTGAACCTCACTCAATGCTATAATATTATGAAATAAATGCTTCATTGCAAAATGCAATAAGGGACTCTAATTAGGGAACATGTACTCAAGATATTTGGATACATTCATTAATTGGAGAATTTGGGGGCTGAGAAGGACGCATATATGCAATCTGATTTCATACTGCTATCTCAGCCGAAATCTTTCAATAATTTTATAGTTTCTTATCATATGAATAAGTTGAATTTAACAAATGTTGAGTTGCTTGCTTCATTGAAGTACACTGAGGATATCATAAAGAAATAAAATCTTTCTGACAGTGCCATGGTTGCAGAAGACAAAAGGAAGCACAATAGGAAGGATATACCCTATAAGCATACAATTAGAAAAAAAATAAGTGACATGTTGTTCGCACCTTTTCTCATACTTCTACACATCTGACATCCAAAAAATGGATGTTTGCCATTACTACAAAAAGCTGAGATACTGAAAGTGCAATTGTCTAAAGTACCTAAAGACTCTTGAGAAGGGCAAAGGTGATGCCCCGACAGGTAATCATTTACTTTCATCATTGAAACCAACTTACTCGTAAGATTAGAAGATATATGAATTGTTTATTCTGGTGCATCCATTTTTGTATGGATTTTTTTGTAAATGTTTCAGGAAACTAAAAGTCTTGATGATGGGGAGATAGTCATCTGGATGAGATCTGATGCAACTATTGAAACAATCACTAATGTGGCATTCCAACTATTGTTAAAAAGTAGAAGCTTCCTTATTATTAGAGAATGTCTCTATGTTCCTGATGGTAGAAGGAACCTTTTTTCTGTATCCAAAATAGTTGGACATGGATATTCATTCAATTTCTGTAATAAACCTATCATAAGTCGTTATGGTAATTTTTTAACAGAAGGTTTATTAACAGTAGAAATCTGTCAATTGAAAATGCATAATTATATTATGAATGTCAATTTCACTTATAACATTAATAATAATAATACCCCAAAACGATCAAGGGAGGATGGATATCATTTCATATGAGTTGGCATCAAATACTCGAGCATGTGTCTGTTAATAGGATGAATAGATTGGTAAAGGACAGACCTCTAGATTTTCTAGAAGTCCGTAATTTACTAATTTGCAAGCATGGTATTCTTGGGAAAATGTCCAGGGCACCCTTCACTAAGAAAGGTGAATGATCCGAAGGTATGTTGGACCTAACACATTTCGATGTATGTGGTCCCATTTGTATTGCTACTCAAAATGGACATCAATACTATGTGGCATTTATTGATGACCATACGCAGTACAGTTTTGTCTTCTTGATGTCACAAACATGAAACTTTTGAAAAGTTCAAAAAGTTCACAGTTTTAGTTGAGAACCAAATAAGAAGGAAGATAAAATGAATTCGATCTGACCAAGGTGGCGAATACCTCTCAGATGAATTCAAGGAATACCTTAAAGATAGGGGAATTATTTCTAATCTCCAGGTACTCCCCAACTCAATAGAATTGTTGAGAGACAAAACACAACCATGTTGGACATGGTGAGATCAATGATGAGAAAAGCAGACTTACCTCTAAGTTTATATGGACATAGAATAGAGATTGTCGTGTATGTGTTATACAAGATTCCATATAAATATGTACCTAAAACCCCTCATGAGCTTTGTTATGGTATCAAGCTGAGTGTACGACACTTAAGGATTTGGGGTTGTTTGGTCCATGCTAAAAACATGGGTGCAAATCAGATTGAATAAAATCTCGCACTAGAGAGTGCTACTTCATTGGATACATATAGAATGATATTGGATACAAACTTTATGATACTGGGACTAAAAAGGTATTTGTTTCTAGATATGTCAAATTTCTAGAAGATGAACTCCGTAGAAGTCAAGAGAATAAATGAAAATTAAGGAACTAATCAAATCTAGTAAGATCGATGAAGTTCCTTAACCAGAAATCGAAGAGATAATTGAAAATGACATGACCATACCTCTTATAAAGAGTTCTGAGGTTGTAAGACAACCTAAAAGGTATGAATTCCATGTATCTTAGGAGTTTGATGATGATACAACTTCATTTGATGAAGCTTTGGGTGATCGTGACATGGATAGTTGGATGCTAGCTATGATGTCTGAGATCGACTCCATGCACAAGAATAGTGTATGGACCCACGAAGATCCACCTAAAGGGGTCAAACCCATTAGGTGCAAATGGATCTTCAAGAGAAAGAGGGGAACCAATGGGAAAGTAGAGACGTTCAAGGCATGACTCGTAGCAAAGGGTTACACGCAGAGAGAAGGCATCGATTACGATGAGAAATTCTCTCCTATGGTCATTCTTAAATCAATAAGGGCATTGCTTTCTATAGCTGGACATCTGGACTATAACATGTAACAGATGGATGTCAAGACCACTTTTCTTAATGGATACCTTGATGAGGATATCTATATGGAGCAGCCCCATGGCTTAATGGTTGAGGAAGAAAAAGTGTGTAAGACAAAGAAATATATCTATGGACTCAAACAAAGTTCTTGTAGTTGGAACATATGATTCAATTAAAACATAAAGTGAAGGATCTGGAAGAATCCTTAAGTGAATCACGGAAGCGTGAGGATCACATCATATACGATCGAGAGCGACTAGTCGCACTAGTTGCTCGGTGCAGCGGAATTTAGAAAATTTAAACAATGAAACCATATGATCCAAGAACACTTCTCGAATCATTTCGTCTAAACTACATACTAGATAAAGGAATACCTCTTGTAGTGTGGTTGTGATCGAGTCTATAAGTGAAGAGACCTCCTCTCTCTAGTCCGACCTGTCGGAGGAGACACTTGCAAGCACGGAGATGAATCGTGTGCCTCATGCAATCCAAGTTGTTGATCCAAGCAGTAAGTCTCCTAATCTTGTCATACGAGATTAAATATCTTGCTCCCGAGTGAGGCGGACTGAAAAGTCAGAGATCCACGAGTAGTCGAGGTAGCAACACAATAGTGAAGGGACGGCGATGACTACCTTCTCTCTAGGGTTAGAGTGGATGACCACTCAAGATGGAGAGAGAGGGTGGCACGAGGCTTGAATATGAGAGAGAGAGAGAGTAATAGTTGTTATAAATTGAAAAGCAAGAGTTACCTCTTCCTTTTATAATTTGTTAGGCGTCCATGTATCTCAATCCATGGACAACACAAATCCAATGATTTAGATTGATTTGGGTTTCTTTCAATGACCATGATTGTGTTGTAAAAACACAACAATTAATTTAATTATATATATATTGAATAATAATTAATATAAATTACTTCAAATTGAATCAACAATCATGGATATAATAGAAAGGTGGATAGCCTCCTTCCATAAAGAGGGGGGACGACCACCCATTCCATCCCATATATTTCTCAAATATTTGCAATAACTTTTTTTGCAAATTTATTCACACAGATATTTCATAATTATTTTATGAACATTGCAATCATGCCATTAGAAATTTGTGAGTCACATTCACAACCCAAAATAAAATGTCAATTACATTTTCAAGTAATTATCCAATGTGAATCAAATTCACATCAACACTTAATTAACAAATATAAATTACAATCATATCTCTTTAATATATTATAAATCAAATGTATTACATATATAAATAATATGGATATTGCTATCCACATTATTCTTATCCATAATAATTAAATTATATTTAATTATATTGGATCATAATTCACATATATTTAAATAATATGAATTAAATTCACATTATTCATGATAATTAAATCACATATAATTATCCATTTCTCAATGCTTGGATATAATTTACAATGGATTTATTCTTGAACTCTATCAAGAATAATGTGCTCTCTACGCAGATACTTGGAGATAAGGACATGTCTATTGTACGTTCCACATACAGTGACTTGGATATTGAGATCACATCTCAAATTCAGATCTCAAGGACCTCTCATAGATGATATATTAAATCAAGACTGTAAATCAAATCTTCTCATTGCATCTGAATCACATTTAGATCAATGTCTAACACTTAGACCAAGATCAGATCACTTATCTACTGAGATGAGTCACTAAAATCCAGACTTATTTTATCACTCCCTCAGAATGGAAGCGTCATGGTTATACAATCGTTTATGATCACATCACCATCAGGTATTCCTAAAATATATACATCTTACATATTGGAATACCTATAATAAACCTGAAGATATATCAATTTACACTGTCATCTTTAAGGTTTTATCATTAAGTTTCTCATTCGATAATTGGGAGTTGGTTTTAATCATATGATTTCCAAAAGCATATATCACACCTATAAATTCTTGTCATGATTCCAAAGCCAGATGACCATGCATGGAAGTTTATCGATCCCAATACCTCATGAGTGAGATCATGTCTTCTGATTCACTAGTGATCATGTATGATCCCTTTGAGAGATAGTATCACTTATATGCCCTCATTTATGCACCATCTCACCGGTGTATAGACCTTTATTAAGTCATAATTATATTGGCCTGCCAAATGTACATACTTAGACATATAGCAACACATCTGTCTCCGGTCAGAGGATGTGTGCCTATATCATGATATTATACGGCATAGGACTTGGTTATCTCAATCTCGCAAAGTCAACTCTTTGACCTAACAAATCTAACACCTCTGAATCTCTATTCCCATGGAGACGACCGGCATCAAGAGGTTGGTCAGATATCAACCAAATGAGAAATGATTGCCATCTTCTACTCATGCTGAAGATCATCTCTTAACAATCATTTGACGGTGCTTCGTGAGTCCTCAATCTAACTCTTTAGATATTCATCCAAGAACAAGACTCTACGATTCAACCATTGAATCAACAGTTGTATGATCATCAAGATGGCCACAATACAAAACCCTAATTGTACTGAGGGACCTTATAGTGCATTCATTCATTTAATCTTAGATAGGGAGTGAAATAAACAAGTTACATTTATTGATAAATCAAACAATACAATAACATTTACTGTAGGAATTGTTTGCCTCGGGCTCACATGGCTAACAATCTCCCACTAGGCCTCAGAACCATTCAGGTACAATCCTTAAACCCATGCTCATTACATGCTGGTTGAAAAACGTTTGCATCAAAGGTTTGGTAAGGGGAACAACAATGTTGTCGGCAAAGGCCACCTTGGTGACGATGATGTAACCATGCTTTTGAATCTCCTGAAATATGTGGTATTTCCTTTAGGTGTGCTTGCTCTTTTGATGCCATATGGGTTCGCCTGGGTAATGGCTCCCATGTTATCACAGAGTAGCAGATGAGAGTATCAGAGGAAACTACTCTAAGTTCCAGAATGAACTTGCGCAACCACACCGCCTCCTTTGCAGCCTCAGATACAGCAATGTATTCACCTTCTGTTGTTGAATCGGTCGTAGTGTTCTGCTTGTTTCTTCTCTAGCTCACAACATCGCCGTTCAATAGGAACACAAACCTTAATGTTGACTTTCAATCATCAATATAAGACTGGAAGTCTGAACCTGTATATCCAAAGTCTAGGAGGTCACCATCTTCATAGACCAAGATATAAACTTCCATCTCTCTTAGATACTTGAAAATGTTCTTCACTACATTCCAGTGTTGTTCTCTGTAGAAGGATTAGTAACGGCTTACCATTCGCACTGAATGGTAGATATCTAGCCATGTACACAACATGTCCTACATCAAGCTTCCTATAGCAAATGCGTAGGGCCATCTAGCCATGGCATTCTTTTCCACAATACATTGAGGAGCCTTCCCTTTAGATAGGTTGATACCATGTCTTAAGGGAAGGAATCCTTTCTTGGAATTCTCCATATGGAAACACTCCAAGATCTTCTTAAGATACCCATGTTGTGATAATCCCCATATCATCTTTTCTTAGTTTCTGAACAACTTTAGACCAAAGATGTAAGAGTCTTCTCCAATATCTTACATCTTGAAGGTAAGGGATAGCCAAATTTTAGCACTTGTTATCATCCAAGTATCATTCCCAATGATAAGGATGTTATCTACATAAAGCATGATGAATACAATGGCACTCACACTAAGGTTCTTGTACACACGCGGTTAATCAAGATTCTGCACAAATTCATTATTCTTTATGGTTCCATCAAATCTGATGTTCCGGTTACGAGAAGTTTGTTTGAGCCCATAGATGGATTTCTTCATCTTTCATACTTCACCTTCCTCGGTTATGAAGCCCTGGGGCTGTTCCATATAGATATCCTCCTCGAGATATCCATTGAGGATAGTTGTCTTGACATCAATCTGCTAGATGTAGTCAAGAGATGCAACTATAGCTAGCAGTGTCCTGATGGACTTAAGCATAGCCAAAGGAGAGAATGTCTCATCATAATTTCTCTTTGTGTGTAGCCCTTGGCTACGAGCTGTGCCTCGAAAGTCTCTACTTTCCCATCAGGTCCCCTATTTCTCTTAACGATCCATTTACATCTAATAGGTTTTTCCCCTTTAAGTGGATCCTTTGGGGTACATACACCATTTTTATGCATGGAGTCTAATTCAGACTTCATTGCTAGCATCCATTTATCCATGTCATAATATGTGTGTGCTTCATCTAATGAAGCTAGATCATTGCCAGTTTTACATGACACATGTAATTTGTACCTTTCAGGAGGTGCAACCACCCTCAAACTCCTCTGAAGAGGTACACGTGTTACATCTTCATTTTCTTCCTCAGTTTCTGGTTTAGGAAACTTAAAATCCACCGGGGATTCAATGAGTTCCTTTACTTCATTTTTGTCTCGACTCTTAAAGAATTCTCCCTCTAGAAATTTTACATCTCTAGAGACGAAAACCATCTGGGTCTCAGGGTCATAAAGCTAGTATCTAATACTTTCCTTAACATAACCAATGATGTAGCACTCACGAGTGCAAGATTCCATCTTACTTGTGTCCATGTTTTTTGAAAGCAATCCCAAATCCTTAAGTATCTAACACTAGGTTTGGTTCCATACCATAGCTTATGAGGAGTTTTAGATATTGATAACCGCTCCCACACCCTTAGTTAACTCGGTCAGATTAATGTCTAAATTAATTAGATGTGTTCGTTGCAGTCGGATACGAGAGGGCTAATCAAAAACCACTTTTAAATAGATTTGAGTTAATTTCAAGCGGCAATTTTTTTTACTTGGTGAAGTCCAAGGTCGAACTCAGGGAGGCATTTGTCTCCTTAGGTGAATTATTAGCAAATTTCCAAGTGTTAGATTTTCGAGGAGTATTTTTTTGTTCTTTTTTATTTTCTATGCAAACACATGCAATATCAAGCCAATTTAAAGTTAAGTCAGTTTGAGATATCAAATTAAGTCCAAAAATTATGAAAATTGGCCCGATGATGAATTATGGTGAAAATGAACTGCTCTAATTCTTTTGTAATTTTTAGATACTAAATGAATTTACTATGAATTAAACATGCAGACAGGGTGATTTTCACTAATTTATTTTTAATAAATATCAAATCACATTTTTTTCAGGAACAAAAGTTATCCTAGATAGATCTAATGATAAGGAATCTAGGAAAACTGACAAATCTTAAATTTAATGTGAAATGAACCTATTAAAATTAAAATAAGGAAATCACTAAACAATTTATTTTGACCTCGATATGTGTGCAAATGACATGAAATTTTTATGCAAAGTTGAGTGCACTATCATAGAGCTACTGTGAATTTTTGAGAATTTTTGGAGCTATAGGGAATTAGTTATTAATTAATAGGTTCAACTGGGTGAAATATCAAACAAATCAACCAATTAATTCATTTAAAATTCTACTGCAATTACAAAAATGTGACAAGTGGCACAATAGATAGAGGACAAGTTACTCAACAATATGCAATTTTTAGAATTTAAAAATGATGTGAAATGACACCTAGGGATGCGTGCAAATACATGGGTGTATTTGCAATACAGAAAATAAAATTACATAAAATGAAACATGGACTAAAATACAATTACCTATAATGCTGGGGGTATCAATGCAATTTCTCTAATGGCACGTGCTCCTCACATGGGGGCTGCTTCACAGGGACCTTTTTGTAATTTCGAAAAGTCCCCAGGGCCTCTATGCAAAATACCCAGGCCACACGTGCTCCTCACATGGTCGGCCTAGGCTTGGGCGGCTTCGGAAGCTCAGGGCTTGGCTCGGGAGCTTCTGGAGGACTGGAGTGAGGCTCGGCTAGCCTCAGGTGCTCCGAGCCTAGGGTCGGGGATGAGGGTCGCTCTTCGTCGACGTGGCGTAATGAAGACCCTTGGATCAAGATCGATCCAAAGGGTGTCGGTGCTGATGCATGACGAGATCAGAGGCCGTCAGATCTGGATAGATCCAATGACGCCTGAGACCCGCGGAAGGGGCGACGTGGCAGAATGCTAACCCCTGGATCACAAAAGGATCCAACGGCTCCTGTGAGCTCCAGAGGTCGATGACGCGGCGTGCTAAGCTCCGTTAGATCTGGAACGATCCGACAGTGCCTGAGACCCAGCTGAGTGGTGACGTGGCACAATGTTGACCGTTCGAACGAGATGATCGAACGGTAGCTGGGGCTTCTCCCCCAATGGTCCTCCGCCGCCTGCGGAAGAGATGGCGGGGCTCCGATGACGAGGCCTTTGCTCCGCCCATCCCTACAGGTGTCGGTGAAGCTCTCCGACGGTTCGGAGATGTCCCAGAAGGTACGCGGAGGTGCGGCGATGGTGCTGGTGGTCTCAGGAGCTGGAGAAGGGCGTCAGAGCTCTGTGGCGGTGAAGCTCCTAAGGAACTCCAGTGAACTTCCGATCAATGAATGAGGAGGTACCTGCAAGTGTTAAAAGAATAGCCGAAGCTTGTGCGTGCAATCGTGGAGGTGTGAGGGTGCTCGGCGAGGCCTAAGGAGGAACGGAGATGGCTGGCGATGGTCCTCCTGCCAAGTGGCGGAGCTGGAGCTGATGGAGGACGAAGTGCGTCGTCGGCGGGTGTAAAGGGTACAGCGAGGATGAGAGCTCCGTCGCGGAGCTCGGCGAAGTGGAAGCGAGACGAGAAGATGAATGTAGACGTCGAATAAAATCGGAGAAATCAAAGGAAAAATCAAATGAAGATCGGAGGAAGGGCGAGGGAATTACCTGGGGTTTGGAGCTCGAGGTCGAGGTCCAGATCGTCGCTCGAAGGGGTGGTAAATCCCTGAGCTCAAGCAGCGACTCGGAGGAGTGGCTGCGACACGGTGGTGCGCCGAGGATCTCGCCGGAGAAGATGATCGGTTTTCGCTCGAGGAATCGTTCAATCATTGTCACCAATCGGACGCTCCGAGCTCGGTGAATCTCTCAGGGGTGGCGGATCAGAAGGTCGTGATGGTGCCAGGTGTTGTGCGGAGGAGAGGGCGCTGACGAGCGGCGGAGATCAGATCTAAGGATGGTTGAAGGGCTGAGATGCACCGCGGGATGAGCAGTTGAGATGGAGGGATGGAGCGCGTTATCCAAGGGTGCAACATGCACCACGTGGCGAGTTGAGGAAGGGGCGCGAACGGGTGGTTGAGATGGAGGCCTGGAGATGATCAGACGGTAGAAATACAAAGCGCACGTGGAGGAGGTGCGGTCGTTGGATCTGGATGGAGATCCAATGGTTGTGGGCGCGGGCGGCGAGGGCAAGGGGAGCGGGCTGCGTGGCGCAACCAGAGGGCGCAATGTGGCCAGCTGTGATTGGCTGGACAAAGAAATAAGTGTAGAGAGAAGAGGGGGCCGAATTTGGAAAAACTTAACACATGAAAGTTGTAGATCTTGATGATTTCTACAAGTTTCATGTTGACCAAAGACAGAGATGAGGTCAAATATGATACAAAAAATACAAAGATACAAATATACATATATGTAGTATACAAAGAGGCCCAAAAACCCAACTTTTTCATACGAGCTCCAAATTGGATGAAATTAGTCTCATTTTAAAGGTCTTTTGATGTGTATTATTCTGAAAGTGAGTAGACCTATTTTGGAGTTTGTATGAGGGAGCTATGCGTATTTTATGGTCCAGGGGTTCTAGGGCTTTATTGGCTATTTTACAAAGGACATTTCTGGCTTTCTTCCTTATATTATTAACTAAGGTGTACATAGTATAAGGGAGAGCTTATTTTGATAAGTGGACATTTTACAAGTGATTTTGGCTTCTTATTTAAATGCAAATGGAGTGCTAAAATGCATATTTTATGTATGCATGCATGAATGTTATTTATGCATTATAAAGGGAAATATGCCTCTATTTACTCAGGAACAAGGCTCTATTTTTAACCTTTGGAGTGATGAATCACAGATTCATCAACCCCCTATACTTAAACCTTGCTCATCCCCGAGCAACTAAATGAAATGCAAGAGTGAAATGATTTTGGGTTCCATACCAAGGTCATGAACAAAAGTTAAAAATGGAGCTTGACTCGACCTTTGGATTAATTGTGTGGCGGAACCGTATTGGGACCTGAACTTAAGACCTAACAGACATCAAGTTCCACAAGTCTTCTATATAAGACTCTTCAATAGTCAGGTCAGAACAAATCCTCAAACGCAAATTTCTGATGACTATGATTCTTACTTGTACTGTGTAAGTGAGATATAGCTCTCCACATCAGAAATGACTCGGAACCAGCCTCCTCTAACAAGGTAACTCAATAACCCGATCCAGTAACTCTTTCCTCGAGGAGCAGGGTATTCCCTTCCAAGTTCAAGTGCGACCAACTCAAGAGGAGGGGGTAGAGAAAAGAATGGACGGTAGCCAGTGTAGCTACCTATCCCAGGATGCCTGACCAGTGTAGCCAGGTCATCCAGCTGCATTTATTTGCTAATATACATACTCCAACAGTTATTATTGTTTTCACTTGGACCTGTCTGATTTTTTGGAGTTTTTGCAATTTTTTTAACACATACAAGGTGCAGCATGTACGTCGGGAGTTTTTCCTCTTGAGCCAGTAGACTATCCCTTTTTTGAAGCATTATTGCAACCAACAACATCCCGTCCTTAGATGTCAACACTACCAGACTAGGTTGAGACGCACTACCCTCCCTAGAGGAGGACGGATGTTTCCACCCGTGTGCTACTCCAAGCTAAAGGATTCTACCTCCTCATCACCTCATCAATGAAGAGCTACGTGCATTGTGTTTGTCCAAGTTAGGTCATTATCTAAAAGAATCATGCGTATGCACGAGATATTCTACTTAGACTAATCAAGATGCCATGTGAACATAGACTTGCGGACTCAAAGAATTAAGTTACTTGACCTGAGAAATCTTAACTCCAGTTCCTATAAGGTTCCTCTGAAATTAGGTGGATTAAGGTCAAATTGAGTCCATCCTCAATATCTACTCATAACTTGGTTCAGAACCCACTAGCTTCCCCCCTTGCATATGCAAGATATGCAGATGCGGTGTGGATGACATGCTATGTAAATGAATGAAAATGCAAGACTCTTTTTTTTCTGATGCAGAGATGATATGCAAGAGTAAATAAGAACCCTTTTTTTGGTATACCTCCTATTTTACAACAATTTACAAGAGGTAAATTTATACAAGTATATACACATATTTTTTTAATTTTTACCCACCCGTAATTATTGCAAAATATATACAAAAGTACGCGAAAATACGCCGTAATTATTGCAAAATATATACAAAGGTACGCGAAAATACGCGAAAGTACGAGCTATGGGTAAAGTATATATGTAATATATACACGCCCCCCTATACTTAGCGTGTGCTATGTCCTCAGAGCACGAAGAGTGAGGAAAAAGACATAGCTCGTGCTAAGCGTAAGAGAGCTAAAGAGAAATGAAAATGTATAAAAATCGATCGGCCCCCCTATACTTAGGCTTTGGCAGCCTAAGTGTAGAAGAAAGTCAAAAAGTGGGGCGGTCGAGGTCAAGAAGAGAAGTGGATGAATATACAATGCGGGCATCGGTCCCCCCCTATACTTAGGCTCAGGTCAGCCTAAGTATAGGATGGAAATGAGTATGAGGACCAATGTGATCTGGAGAATGTACAAAGAACTGACTCAAGTGACTCCTCCCCCCTATACTTAGGATATGGTTGTCCTAAGTATAGTCCAAGATAATGATGTAATGAAGCGGGGAGGGTTTACCAGAGTCGCGGGAGAAAGGATAGGATGTACAAGAATGATGATATATACAGATGAGTCAGTCTGAATCTTTCGAGATGCTGCGGATGTCTAGGGCTCACTGCTGCAGGGTCTCATACGCGGCTCGAGGTGTATCTGATGTATCTGTCTCGCACATGAATACAATCTCCTCAACATGGACTAACTACTCATTGGATTCGACAAAGTGCTTCAACAGCTGTCCATTCACTAGGAATGTCGGTGCGTCATCTGCGAGATTTGAGATCTCGACACATCCACTATCATGCAGCGTGCGGATGACAAATGGGCCTGTCCACTTGGATTTCAACTTGCCTTGGAAAATATTCAGCCTAGCATTGAACAACCATACCTTTTGTCCAGGAACAAAGGTCTTTCGTCTGATATATCTGTCATGCCAACGCTTCACCTTGTCCTTGTACACAAAACTGTTGTCATATGCACGGTTTCTGATTTCCACAAGCTCATTCAGATCCATGTCTCTCTACTTCTGCCCAAGGTGCGTGTTCCAGTTGACCTTATTAATTACCCATTCTGATTTGTGTACTAACTCTGCGGGCAAATGGCACGGCTTTTCAAATACCATTCGAAATGGGGAGGTGCTTAACGGTGTCTTGTAAGCCGTCCTATATGCCCAGAGGACTTGATCCAATATCTGAGACCAGTCCTTCCTATCCGGGCGGACAAGCTTTTGCAATATGGTTTTCACCTCCCTATTTGACACCTCAGCCATACCATTGGTTTGTGGGTTGTAAGGACTCGTGACACGGTGTTCGATGCCGTAGTCCTTCAGGAGTTTCTTCACCTCCCGATTCACGAAGTGGCTACCCCCATCTGAAATCATCATTTTGGGGATCCCGAACCTAGAGATGATGTGCTCTCTTATGAATTTACAGACAGTTCTGCTGTCTGCGGTTCGGGTCAGGATAGCCTCCACCCATCTGGATAGATAATCCACCGCAAGAAGGATATATTCGAATCCGTGGCTAACAAGAAATGGGCCCATGAAATCGATACCCTAGGCGTCAAAGACATCACAAATGATGACCGGCTGCATTGGCATCTCATCCTTGGAACCGACGGTTCTTCTCATTCTCTGGCATAGTGGGCACGACTTCACGAAGGCGGTGGCCTCGCGAAACAGAGTCGGTCAGTAGAAGACACACTGAAGTACCTTCCATGCGGTCCACTTTCCGGAGTGGTGCCCTCCTGCCTCTAAGCTGTGGCATAAAGAAAGGACACTCTGGTATTCCTCCTGAGGAGTACATCGTCTCCAGACACAATCCGGTCCTTCAAACAAAAGGATCAGATCCTCCCAATGGTAGTGTCTAGCGTTCGACTTAAGTCGGTCGATTTGGCTCTTGGGCCAATCTTCGGGAACTTTCTTGGAGACAAGATAATTCACGATATTGGCGTACCATGAGAGTGAGTCGACAACAAAATTCGACTCGTCAGGGAAGGAGTCTCGAATTAGTGAATCTTCAGAAGTATTAAGATCTTCGAGACGAGAAAGATGATCGACCACTACGTTCTTCTTTCTAAGTTTATCACGGATGTCCAAATCAAACTCCTGGATAAGTAAAATCCACCGAAGAAGACGTGCCTTCGCGTCCTTCTTCTCCATCAAATATCATAGTGCCGTGTGGTCAGTGAACACGATTACCGTCGATCCAATTAAATGAGATCTGAACTTGTCCAAGGCAAACACTACCGCAAGTATTTCCTTCTCCGTAACTGTATAGTTACACTGAGTGGTGTCAAGCACTTTGCTTACATAGTGAATTGCGAACGGGACGCCATCTCTTCTCTGTCCAAACACAGCCCCCACAGCATGGTCTGAGGCGTCCGTCATGATCTCAAAAGGAAGAGACCAATCTGGGGCTTGTAGGATGGGTGCGTCCATAATCATTCTTTGCAAAAGCTCAAAGGCCTCAAGACATTTGTGATCAATAATAAACTCCATGTCTTTGCCTAAAAGCTCAGTTAGCGGTCGGGCAATCTTAGAAAAATCCTTAATGAATCTCCGATAAAATCCAACTTGCCTGAGGAACGACCGCACTGTTTGACGTTGCTCGGTGGCTGGAGTCGTCTGATCACACCCACCTTGGCAGGGTCAACCTCCATTCTTCTCTTGGAGATGACATGCCCCAACACTATGCCCTCCGTCAACATGAAGTGACTTTTCTCCCATGAGAGCACCAGATTAACCTCACAACATCTTTTGAGGACTCGGTCCAGATTCCTAAGACAGGAATCGAAGGAATCGCCGTGGACCAAGAAGTCGTCCATGAAGACTTCCAGGAATTCGCCGACCATTTCGGCGAATAAAGCGATCTTGCACCTTCGAAAAGTACCTGGAGCATTGCATAACCCAAAAGGCATGTGCCTGAAAGCATAGGTACCAAAGGGGCATGTGAATGTGGTCTTTTCCTTGTCCTCTGGAGCTATGGCTACTTGATTGTAGCCCGAGAACCTGTCTAGGAAGCAGAAGAATTCTTTCCCCGCTAGTCTCTCCAAGATCTGATTAATGAACGGTAGGGGGAAATGATCCTTCTTTGTCGCGGAATTCAGACATCTGTAATCCACACAGACACACCACGACGTGGGTACTCGTGTCACGATCTCCTCTCCGTCCTCGTTGGTGGTCGTCTGAATTCCTGACTTTTTCGGGACAACATGGATTGGGGCCACCCACTTAGAGTCAGAGATTGGGTAAATGAAACCTGCATCACACCATTTCTCTATCTTCTTCTTCACAACCTCTCGTAAATTTGGATTCAACCGACGTTGGAATTCACGAGAGGGTTTGGCGTCGTTCTCCAAGTAAATATGGTGCGAACACAGAGCGGGATTTATCCCGTGGAGATCGGAAATGCTCCAGCCTATCTCCTTGCGATTTTTCTCCAGGATCTCTAGCAAGCGAGATTCCTGCTCCTCGGTCAATCGCGAACTGATGATAACCGGAAATTTCTTGTCCTGACCCGCAAGGAAGGCGTATTTTAAGGTTGTGGGTAAGGGTTTGAGCTTAGGAATAATGTGGTCGTCTAAGAAGTCTGGCTCAATCAGATCTGGTTCAGTGTTGGAAGTGGCTGGATCTTTCTCTGTGATAGCTGCCACCAAGTTCGGCTCTGGAGTCGGATCGTCAAAGGTCTCCATACAATCGGCAAACGCCTCGTCCGACTCGTCATCCTTATCTTCCGATTGTCCTAAAGATGTAAGGACTGACAGGCCCAACTGGGCCTCTAAGTCATCGAAGATGTAGGGCGATGCATGTGCTGAGCTGTACTTGTCTCTGAGGACCTTGCAAACTGACTCATTCACTGGGTCATCTCCGGAGGGGAGGGACTCATCGGTGCTGGCTGGATTCTGTCTCCATGGCCCAACTGTGTCTACATGATCACAGTCTGTTCAGGTAGAAGAGTACTTGGTGCTGGATTCTGAATCTGGTCTCTACCATCTTGTCTGCTTCATTTCGAGTTCCTCATCTCCGCCTGGAGTTTGAAACTGAATCTTCCCGATCTTATAATCAAATAAGGCCCCTGCTGTTCAGAGGAAGGGCCTACTTAGAATGATCTGGGAGTCTCTCCAATTACGAGGGGTTTCCATATACAGGACAGTGAAGTCCACCATGTATTCTTCCCCCTCGACATTGATCACAATGTTCCTTAATTCTCCTTGGGACATCTTGGTTGATTTATCAGCAAACTGTAGAAGGGCTCTAGATTTCCTAAGAGGTCCGAGATTAAGCCGTTCATAGAGGGTTGTAGGCATCAGATTGATTGAGGAACCATTGTCCAGAAGAGTGCGTGCAAACGCGATGTCATCAACATGACTCACTACATAATGTGCACCCATGTCTCTTCGTTTCCTTGGAAACGAGTTCTTTATTGCACAAGTCGCGGCTGCTGATAAAACGTGTTTCTCAACACGGCTTTTGGTCTTCCTGCTAACCCTAGTAGGTGTGCATCTCACCTTAAGGTATTTTTGGAATGTAGGGGTCATCTCCACGTACTTGTCGAAGGGGATTGTGACCTTTATGTGTTTATTGCAGAACTCTTCCATCTCAGGGTCATCTTTTTGGATTTTTTTGGTTTTCTCCTTTCCATTCTTGAGATCTTGGGGGAAGGGATTATTGACTCCAACTCATGTTCGGAAACTGAAAGATTTTCATTAACTTCGGGAACTGAGTTCTTTACACGACTCTGACTCTGAAACAAACTAGGACATTGACTCTGACTGAAAAGAAAATGCTGAGGCGAAACTGGTGATGCTTCTTCCACGAGTGCTGGACGATCCTCCTCAGATGGAGGTGCGAGCTCTTCATCGATTTCGTCGGACTCCATGCGGATGTGGGACTGCTGCTTCGAGGACTCAGATGTCCTCTTCTTCTGCTGGCGATGGTGGTGGTGATACTCCTCCTCTTCCTCCAAGTTCTCCTCATGTAGAGACTCGGAGGCTCCTTCCTTCTGTGCCCGTGCCCGATCAAGTATGGTCAAGGTTCTTTCCTCTCCTGAGGGACATATGATTTACATTATCGTACGAAAGGATCTCATGTTTAGATAAATAATTATCTGAATAATATACCTGATCTCGAGATCAGTTCTGGCCATGGTGTAAGCTGTTCGGGTTGGCCTGAACCTGTGCGGGAATTGGGGTCTTTGGCGCCATCTGTTGGTCATGGGTACGAGAGACCCGATTGATATCGGTTCTCATGTCCAGGTAGTCATTCTGCATCTGTTGGACCCTATCAGACAGGGTCTGGATCGCCAAGGTGTGAGACTCCAATTCGGTGGGCTGAGCTAGTTGATGTGTGTATGATGTTCTGTATTGGCCCTGCTGGCCATGCCGATACTGCTGCTACTGGTGGGACGGTGCTGGGCCCTGCTAATATGTGCGCTGCTGCTGCTGGTGATGCTGAGGCTGGTACACTTGTTCTGGCCTGGACTGAAAGCACGGCGCGGGGACGAAGCTGGTTGCTTGGTAAGCTGGGGAAGGTCGGTGAGGCTGACCATTCCCCATCCCCGACTGTCTACTGACGGGGTCACGAGTGTACCACAACCCGTTGATCTCGAACACCTGCGGAGGCTCCTCATATCCAGTCTCCACTTGTGGGGGTGCATGTTGGTCTTGCTGGGTGTAAGTCTGATCCTCCACCCAGCCACTGTGAGGCCCCGGTGCCTGAACCTGTACAAGATGGACTCGATGTACAGGTGCAGGTGGTGCAGAAGGGGCAGGTAGCTTTATCTTAGCTACCTTCTCAGTGAGTTCATCCACTTGTTTCAGTAGACGTGAGAGAGACTCAAGGTCAGTGAACCTCTTGTGGATCTGCTCGACCATGGTTAGCTTGTCGGCATTCATCCCCATGCTGGGGATGAGGTCCTCGGTCAGATCCTCTACAGTCCTTCGGGTTGTATCGTTGGATAGGATTGAGGGAGACAACTGGTAGGCCCTGGTGGCCTGCGACCTGCCGGTTTCCGCCATCTGCTCCAGGATCTTCCATACGGCGTGCTCGTTCTTGTTCAGATAGCTTCCTCCACAGGCGGCACTGACTAACCCCTGCACAAGGTCTGGACTAAGATCGCCTTAGAAATGCTGTGGCAAGGGCATTTCTGCACTAAGTCATTGAACCTATCCCATGCATCGTGGAAGGGTTCACTAGGTCCTTGGGGGAAGCTGGCGATCTTCGTTCTCATTTGGTTAGTCCTACTGAGAGGGTAGAACTTTTTCAAGAAGAGGTCCTTGAACTGCATCCATGTAGTACATATCACCCCTAGGTTCTTCAACCAATGTGCTGCCTTATCACCTAAGGCAAAAGGGGTGGCCTTCAGTCGAATGTAATCTTGGCCAACATTGGGATGGATAAGATTGTTGCAAACCAGCTTGAAGTCACGAAGGAAAGTGTACGGTTCTTCATTTGTGTTTCCATTGAATTTCGGCAGACTGAGGAAGTGGGGCTTCATCTCAAATGCCTCGGCGGGAACTGCTGATGCTAACCAATTCTGAATCTCGTTCTCCGCCGGGTTGTAGGCATCGACCATTGGTTGGTCGATTCCTCCTGCTACTATTATCTGTCCCATCCGAGCCGTGAGATCTGCATTTCTTTGTTCGGCTTCAGCAAGGCGATTGAGAATTTGACGTAGTTGGTCCTCATCCGGTGGTGGCTGCTTTGGTTGCATCTTGTCCTCTAGTCCTGGGTATGAATTAAGATCGGTTTCAGAGGACAAATCAAGGAAGGGGTTCTTACCGAGGCGATGGTCTTCCTCGGTAAGCTCAGAGGAGATGAAAGGGTTGGTTTGAGAGTAACCACCCTGAGTATGAGGGAACCAAGACTCAAGAGGGTCATGAGTCCTGGGTGGTCCAAGGTGCGCTTGGGCCGATGAAGATGAGTTACGTGGGGGACTCATAGAGAGATCGGTGAATAAAGAGTCGACATCTCCCCAGTCGCTCATATTTGTATGGCGAGAAGAAGATAGGATTTTACTCCTACCTGAAGCAAACAAATCAATCCAAGACCCTGGGTTCACACTCAACACAATGAAGGACTCGAAATCGAGTCCAATTAATCTTGTAGTTTTTAAGTGTGATTTTCAAGCAAGATAGCAAGGATTACGCGGCCTATAGGGAAGTTGGCTCAGAGCCGGATGCGTCTTCCCTGTTTAACCTGTCGCCTAAGATACCGTCGGTCCTTCCTTTCTTCGCTCCTATCCCAAGTCAATGGATTCAATGACCACACCCCTATCTACCTGCAAGCATGCGGAGGCTGACAAGGCTGGAACTTCACCCCGGGGGGTTACTGGCAACTTGTCGCAAAGTACCGCAATTTCGCCCCTATCTACCTGAGACAGGCAGAGGCTACATGGTACTAGTCAATGAATCTGAAATTATTCGACTTGTGAGTTTTGCTAGGATCAGTCAGAACGTGATATGGAAGGCGGGGATTTGGGCTCTGTCTTAAGGTTTTCACACATACTCAGGTACCCTCACTCAGCCTGAAAACAAGGTCGGGGATTAATCTCCCGCAAACAATTTTCAAATTTTATTCCTTTTTTTTGTCAAAAATGTTTAGCAATCCCGGTTTTAAGTTAGGTTTTCACTGATTAAGTCCAACCACACAGCACGCCTATCGGACAGTCCCAATTTCCGTTTAATTAAATGTGAAAATCAGTGGGGGAAATCGAGAAAAAGCAAATGCAAAACAATGTTGCGATGCTGAGTTCAAGAGACTTACAGTGATCCCTTCGCTTTTTTTTATGCAGGATGCAAAACAGAATTGAAAACTTTATCTAAATGCAAATGCATGCGATAAAAGCCGCTTCTAGACAAGTAGTTCTATTAGCATGAAGAATAGGTTATTTTGGCTAAGTCCTGCGGTCTAAGTGCGTCTTTTAAGTGATTTGTGTGGTCCTAATAATTACGAGCACAAGCAATTCCTAGATTGGCTCGGGGAGCTACTAGTGCAAGCTAAATTACATTCATCCACACAGCACACGGGGACACGGTTCCACTATATTTACACGCGCGAGAACCCAAACGGGAACCGCTGGAAATAATGCGAAAAAGAAATAAAAAGAAATAAAATTACAAAGCCTCTCTGTTCACTCAATAAAATTAAAATGCTATATCCTCGAAGCGTCGTCGACTCCTCGCGTTCCTCGCACAAAAACAAATTAAGGTCAGAGAGTGACGCAAAAAAAAATAATGTACAGAAATAAACGAGAGACAAATAAGTACAAGAAAACTGGGGGTCAAACTACCCGAGGAAAGAAAATCAAACACTCAGAATTTTGACTAAAAAATTAACCTAAGCCGTCCGTCCCCGGCAACGGCGCCATTTTGATAACCGCTCCCACACCCTTAGTTAACTCGGTCAGATTAATGTCCAAATTAGATAGATGTATTCGTTGCAGTCGGATACGAGAGGGCTAATCAAAAACCACTTTTAAATAGATTTGAGTTAATTTCAAGCAGCAATTTTTTTTACTTGGTGAATTCCAAGGTCGAACTTAGGGAAGCATCTGTCTCCTTAGGTGAATTATTAGCAAATTTCCAAGTGTTAGATTTTCGAGGAGTATTTTTTTGTTCTTTTTTATTTTCTATGCAGACACATGCAATATCAAGCAAATTTAAAGTTAAATCAGTTTGAGATATCAAATTAAGTCCAAAAATTATGAAAATTGGCCAGATAATGAATTATGGTGAAAATGAACTACCCTAATTTTTTTGGAATTTTTAGATACTAAATGAATTTACTGTGAATTAAACATGCAGGCAGGGTAATTTTCACTAATTTATTTTTAATAAATATCAAATCACATTTTTTTCAATAACAAAAATTATCCTAAATAGATCTAATGATAAAGAATCTAGAAAAATTGACAAACTTTAAATTTCATGTGAAATGAACCTATTAAAATAAAAATAAGGAAATCACTAAACAATTTATTTAGGCCTCGATATGTGTGCAAATTACATGAAATTTTTATGCAAAGTTGAGTGCACTATCCTAGAGCTACTGCGAATTTTTGAGAATTTTTGGAGCTACAGAGAATTAATTATTAATTAATAGGTTCAACAGGGCAAAATATCACACAAATCAACCAATTAATTCATTTAAAATTCTATTGCAATTACAAAAATGTGACAAGTGGCACAATAGATAGAGGACAAGTTACTCAACAATATGCAATTTTTAGAATTTAAAAATGATGCGAAATGACACCTAGGGATGCGTGTAAAGACAAGGGTGTATTTGCAATAAAAAAAATAAAATTACATAAAATGAAACATGCTGACAGGGACTAAAATGCAATTACCTATAATGCTGGAGGTATTAATGCAATTTCTCCACTGGCACGTGCTCCTCACGTGGGGGCTGCATCATAGGGACCTTTTTGTAATTTCGAAAAGTCCCTAGGGCCTCTATGCAAAATTCACAGGTCACACGTGCTCCTCACGTGGTCGTCCTAGGCTTGGGCGGCTTCAGAGGCTTGGGGCTTGGCTCGGGAGCTTCTGGAGGTCTGGAGTGAGGCTCGGCTAGCCTCGGGTGCTCCGAGCCTAGGGTCGGGGATGAGGCTCGGTCTTCGTAGACGTGGCGTAATGAAGACCCTTGGATCAATATCGATCCAAAGGGTGTCGGTGCTGACGCATGGCGAGATCAGAGACCGTCAGATCTGGATAGATCCAACGGCGCCTGAGACCCGCGGAAGGGGCGACGTGGCAGAATGCTAACAGCTGGATTACAGAAGGATCCAACGGCTCCTGTAAGGCTCTAGAGGTCGATGACGTGGCGGGCTAAGCTCCGTTAGATCTGGAACGATCCGACGCCGTCTGAAACCCGGCTGAGTGGTGACGTGGCACGAAGTCGACCATTCGATCGAGATGATGGAACGGTAGTTGGGGCTTCTCCCTCAATGGTCCTCCGCCACCTACGGAGGAGATGGCGGGGCTCTAGTAACGAGGCCTTTCCTCCGCCCGTCCCTACAGGTGTCGGTGAAGCTCTCCAATGGTTCGGAGATGTCCCAGAAGGTGCGCGAAGGTGCGGCGATGGTGCTGGTGGTCTCAGGAGCTGGAGAAGGGCGTCAGAGCTCTGTGGCGGCGAAGCTCCAAAGGAACTCCGGTGAACTTCCGATCAGTGAATGAGGAGGTACCTGCAAGTGTTAAAAGAATAGCCGAAGCTCGTGCGTACAATCGTGGAGGTCTGAGGGTGGTCGGCAAGGCCTATGGAGGAACGGAGATGGCTGGCGATGGTGCTCCGGCCAAGTGGCGGAGCTGGAGCTGATGGAGGACGAAGTGCGTCGTCAGTGGGCGTAAAGGGTACCGCGAGGATGAGAGCTCCATCACGGAGCTCGGCGAAGTGGAAGCGAGGCGAGAAGATGAATGTAGACGTCGAATAAAATCGGAGAAATCAAAAGAAAAATCAAATGAAGATCGGAGGAAGGGTGAGGGAATTACCTAGGGTTTGGAGCTCGAGGTCGAGGTCCAGATTATCGCTCGAAGGGGCGGTAAATCCCTGAGCTCAAGCAGCGACTCAGAGGAGTGGCTGCGACACGGCGGTGCGCCGAGGATCTCGTCGGAGAATATGACCGGTCTTCGCTCGAGGAATCGTTCAATCACTGTCACCAATCGGACGCTCCGAGCTCAGGGAATCTCTCAGGGGTGGTGGATCAGAAGGTCGTGATGGCGCCAGGTGTCGTGCGGAGGAGAGGGCGCTAACGAGCGGTGGAGATCAGATCTACGGATGATTGAAGGGCTGAGATGCACCGCGGGATGAGCGGTTGAGATGGAGGGATGGAGCGCGTCATCCAAGGGCGCAACATGCGCCACGTGGCGCGCTGAGGAAGGGGCGCGAACGGGTGGTTGAGATGGAGGCCTGGTGATGATCAGACGGTAGAAATACAAAGCGCACGTGGAGGAG
This sequence comes from Ottelia alismoides, assembly GCA_037367405.1. Lineage (NCBI taxonomy): Eukaryota > Viridiplantae > Streptophyta > Magnoliopsida > Alismatales > Hydrocharitaceae > Ottelia > Ottelia alismoides. The sequence continues at coordinate 103,238 of JAZKJV010002459.1, read as the reverse complement.
GTGCGACCGTTGGATCTGGATGGAGATCCAGCGATTGTGGGTGCGGGCGGCTTGGGCAAGGGGAGCGGGCTGCGTGGCGCAACCAGAGGGCGCCACATGGCCAGCTGTGATTGGCTGGACAAAAAAATAAGTGTAGAGAGAAGAGGGGGCCGAATTTGGAAAAACTCAAAACATGAAAGTTGTAGATCATGATGAGATTTACAAGTTCTTTGTTGACCAAAGACGTAGATGAGGTCAAATATGATACAAAAAATACAAAGATACAAATATACATATATGTAGTATACAAAGAGGCCCAAAAATCCAACTTTTTCATACGAGCTCCAAATTGGATGAAATTAGTCTCATTTTAAAGGTCTTTTGATGTGTACTATTCTGAAAGTGAGTAGACTATTTTGGAGTTTGTATGAGGGAGCTATGTGTATTTTATGGTCCAGGGGTTCTAGGGCTTTATTGGCTATTTTACAAAGGACATTTCTGGCTTTCTTCTTTATATTATTAACTAAGGTGTACATAGTATAAGGGAGAGCTTATTTTGATAAGTGGACATTTTACAAGTGATTTTTGCTTCTCATTTAAATGCAAATGGAGTGCTAAAATGCATATTTTATGTATGCATGCATGAATGCTATTTATGCATTATAAAGGGAAATATGCCTCTATTTACTCGGGAACAAGGCTCTATTTTTAACTTTTGGAGTGATGAATCACAGGTTCATCAGATATGTATTTGTTAGGAATCTTGTTAAGGACATATATTGCAGTCTCTACTGCATATCTCCAGAAACTAAGTGGTAAATGTGCTTTACTCATCATTGAACGAACCATATCCATGATAGTCCTGTTGCATCTTTCAGCAACACCATTAAGCTGAGGAGTATCGAGAGGAGTGAGATTGGAGATACATCGATTCTCTTTAAGGTATTCCTTAAATTCATTTGAGAGGTACTCATGAACTTGGTCCGATCAAATCCATTTATTCTTCCTATCGGTTTGGTTCTCAACCAAAGCCTTGAACTCTTTGAACTTTTCAAAGATTTTAATGAATTGGATATTAATATGTATATATAGTATTTTAGCCATATTTATTCAAAAGTATTTAATAATTTGATCAATCATATGCTTTCCAAAAGCATATATCATACAAACAAATTCTATCATGCTCCCAAAGCACGACAACAATCTATGGAATTTTGTTGGTCCCAATATCTCATGAGCGAGATCATGTCTTTTGATTTAGTAGTGAACCTGTATGATCCCTTTGAGAGATCGTATTAGTCATATGCCCTTGTATGTAGACCAGCTCGTCAATGTAAAGACCTTGATTAGATTATAAACCTACTAGTTTGCTAAATGTACATATGTAGACATATATTAATACATCTCTCTGCAGTCAAAGAATGTGTGCTTATATCAAGACAACATATGATACAGGTCTTAGTTATCTCGATCTTGCTAAGTCAACTCTTTGACCTAACTTATCTGACACCTCCGAATCTCTATTCATATGCAGAGGACCTGCATCAAGAGGTCGGTCGGATATCAACCATTGTAGGGATTGCCATCTCCTTCTCAAGATGGATATCCTCTCTCGATAATCATTTTAATAACGCTAGATGAGTTCTCTATCTAAATCTTTAGATATCATCCAAGCACCAACCTCTATGATTCAACCATTGAATCAACAGTTGTATGATTATCAAGATAGCCATGATAGGCAATCCTAATTGTACTAAAGGACGTTATAAGTGCATTCATTCATTAATCTCATACATGTAATGAATACAACAACTTTAATTGACTTATAAAAAATATTACAATAACATTTATTGTAGAAATGGTTTGCACAAGGCTCACTAAACCTATACTCATTACATGTGGGTTAAAAAACTTTTGGGATAGAGGTTTGGTAAGGAAATCAACAATATTATCGGCAGCGACCACCTTGGTGATGATTATGTCACCACAAATCTGTATTTCCTGAACGATGTGGTATTTCCATTTCATGTGTTTTCTCTTTTGATGCCACCTGGGTTTTCTTTGCTTGAGCTATGCTCGTATGTTATCGCAAAGTAGACGGATGGGAGTATTAAAGGAAACTATGTCAAGGTTCGGAATGAGCTTGCATAACCACACCACCTCCTTTGTTCCACCTGATGCAGCAATGTATTCAGGTTATATCGTCGAATCAATAATGGTGTCCTGCTTCTTTCTTCTCCAGTTGACAACGCCATCGTTCAACAAGAATACAAACCTTGAAGTTGACTTGCGGTCATCAATGTTATATTGGAAGTCTGAATCTATCTATCCTAAGACCTGGAGATCACTATCTTCATAGATCAATATGTAATCTTACATCCTTCTTACAAACATGAACACGTTCTTCTATGCATTCTAGTGTTGCTCGTCATAGCAAGATTGGTAACATCCTACCACTCCTACTACATGACAGATATTCATCCTAGTGCACATCATGATATACATTAGGCTTACCATAGTTGATGCGTAAGGGCATCCAGCCATGGCCTTCTTTTCTTCAACACTTTTAGGAGCCATCCGTTTAGATAGTTGTATACTGTGCCTTAAGGGAAGGAGCCTTGTTTGGTGTTTTCCATATAGAATCTCTCCAATATCTTCTTAATGTATACGAGTTGAGACAATTACAAAAACCTCTTTTCTTTATGTATGAATATCTTTAGATCTAAGATATAAGAGGCTTCTCCAAGATCTTTCATCTCAAAGGTATGGGACAACCAAACCTAATCCTAGTCATCACTTTTGTATCATTCCCAATGATACAGATGTCATCTATGTATAGCATGATAAACACTATGGTGTACTTTTGAGCTTCTTATATACACATGGCTCATCAGGATTTTGAACGAAATCATCTCTTTATGGTTTCATCAGATATGATGTTCCATCTATGAGAAGATTGTTTGAGCCCATAGATGGACCTCTTCATCTTTCATACATTGCCTTCCTAGGTTATGAAGCTCTAGGTATGCTCCATATAATATCCTCCTCCATGTATCCACTAAGGAATGCAGTCTTGACATCCATCTACTATATGTCATAGTTAAGATATGCAACTATAACTAGTAGTGCTCTGATGGACTTAAGCATGGACGCATGAGAGAACTTCTCATCGTAGTCTATGCTTTCTCTCTTTGTGTATACCTTGGCTATGAGTCGTGCCTTGAAGTTCTCTACCTTCCTATCAATTCCCCTCTTTCTCTTGAAGATCTACTTATACCCAATGGGTTTTACCCCCTTGGGTGTATCCTCTAGGGTCCATACACCATTTTTGTTTATGGAGTCTATTTCAGATATCATGGCTAGTATACATCTATCCATGTCATAATCCACGAGTGTTTCATCAAATGGAGTTGGATCATTGTCAGAATCTCTTGACACATGGAATCCATACCTATCAGGTGGCGTAACAACCCTCAAACTCCTTTGAAAGGGTACGAGTGTTTCATATTAATTTATGTCTTCAGTTCCTGGCTTAGGGATCTCAATATCCTCGGAGGATTCTGTGAATTTCTTTACTCCATTCTTGTATTGACTTTTAAGGAAGTAATCCTCTAAGAATTTCAAATCCCTATAGATGAATAACTTTTGAGTCTCACGGTCGTAATGTTGATATCTAATATATTATTATACATGCCCAATTAAGTAGCACTCTTGGGTGCGAGATTCCAGCTTACTTGTGTACACGTTTTTTGCATGGACCAAGGAACTCCAAATCCATGAACTCTTTGAACTTTTCAAAGGTTTGGGTCTTGACACTATCGATTTGGTTCCCCACCAAACCATGAACTCTTGGAAATGTTCAAAGGTTTCAGACGTATAACATAATATGAAGATAAACCCGTATCACGAATGGTCATTAGTAAATGTCAAATAATATCAATATCCATTTCGAGTCGTAGTACTAAAGGGACCACATACATAAGTATGTATTAGGTGGAGTATACCTTCAAACTGTGTACCCTTATTTTGGAAAGTTGCTCTAGTCATTTTACCTCGAATGCAATATTCGCAGCTAGGTAAGCTATGGACTTATATAAAATCTATTGGTCCATCTTTCACCATTATATTCATCCTATGAGCAGATAAATGGCCAAGCCTTTGATGCCAAACTATGGTTAAGTGATTTCCATCTTATCTAGATTTCTTAGGGTTTTTATTAGTTGTAGTAACATTCAATATAGATTCATCAATGCACAATTCAAAGTATCCAGCTTATTATTTGCTTTTCATAGAACATGATTGAATATCCATTTCTAACTAACTTATATACATATAATAAGTTCCTTCTAACTTCTTTAACACAGCGCCATTCTCCGAGTAATAGGACTCTACCACTAGATAACGATAGTATGCATGTTCCAAGGACAACAGTTGCAACAGTTGCATCAGATCCCATATGGATGTCTATCTCCCCTTCATTAATATTTATGATATCTCGAAATAGATGCATCATATTCCACATGTGAACAGAAGCACCAGAATCTAAGACTCAACTACCTTCTCGTCCTGTGATAAAATTAGTTTCGATGATGAAAGTAGATTTTATAAATTCTAGGGCATTATCTTTACCCTTCTCTAAGGTTTTCATATAACTTAAATAATCACTTTTCTGTTGCCCTAGCCTTTTGCAGTGGTGATGTACATAAGTTTTATTGTATGTCGGATGTGTGTAAGCTTGAGAGGATGAGTCAATAGCTTGACTCTTCTTCTTCATCTATTGGGCCAAACTCTTCCAGAAACCATGCTTCTAATTGCTCTCTATGCAATTCACATCAATGAACATCTCTTTTAGATTCATCATTATATCATGGGCATTCTCTATGTCTATATGTTGCTTTTGAAGTACATTAGACAAAGACCTAAGAATATAACATAAAACCAACATGTGGTCCTTATTAAAATTTTCATTAATTTTTATTTCTTCCATTGACAAATGGTTTGTATGCTTGTTCTCGATTGTAGATGCGCTCAATAGAGAGAACAAGGTCCAAATTCCAAAGCCAGTCCGAATAATTTGGCACGGTCAATTAGTTGACCTCCAAAAGCTTGTTGAGTGGGTTCATGGATTTCATATTTGAGATTAAGAAATACAATTATTAGAACATATAATTAATTATATATTCAATTTAAATTATTATATAAGGATTTTTAAATCAAAGTTGTATTGCCTTATAATACTTTGAAATTCTATTCCCTCATTAAACTCTCAAAGCAAGAGATATACTTACCACTATATTTCTAGCAAGATCTCTAATCTCACTTCTACCTTTACTGCACCCCAATAATATGACAAAATGTAACTTAGATAAAATAAGCAGTAACTCATTCCACCTTGCAAGTCCAACTTGCATTTCCCAATTCTTTATTAACACCCAAGCCCGCCACCCCTAAGGTAATGTTGACCTATTTTTAATTGAACCAACCATCAGCGTGAATAGTAAATGCTATCCGTAATCCATGACCATTTAAAATATATGAAGAAAATTATTGATGTCACTATGCATACGACATTCCTCTTTTAAGAAGTAAAGAGCCCCATCCATGTGAGCTTGTACACAGTAGCTATAACTTTGCATAGGCATCTCCAAAGTAAAATCCAGGGCAACGAAATCCTTCATCTTGATAGAAGAACATGGATATTATCTTATGATCCTCCATACCCTTTTCAAATTTTAATTAATCAAGTTGACTCAAATTCTTATGATTAATCCTTCCAAGGGAAATACAATTCTATTAATAATGACTATTTAGTTTAATTATATTAAATTAATTTAATCATATTAAATTAATTATCAATTCAATGAAATCAACAAAAAATTTAATTTGTTTGATAATATTATGTCGCATACATCCTCACATTGTACAATTGTATTATTCCAATGTGTTGTTTAAAGTACATCAAGAGTTCTCATGCTACCCATCCTTGAAATGGATCAAGCCAATAGATAATGCTAACAGGTAGTGCTTCTACTATAAATGATGTGCTGGGTGCCATGTAAATAACCCATTAGAATATCCAAGGCCTAGATACCATCATCGAATCAATTCAATACAACACAAATTGGTACAAATTGTACTATAGATGTTTTATCGGTCATATGTTCTTGATGATCATCATGATACTATATAATTACTCAAAAACTTAGGCACATTAAAACATTTTCAATGTCCTAAATTTCTAGTCATATCAAGCAAACACGTTTGGTTTTGCATGTAAAAGTTATATTACAACTATTGTAGTATGACATAGGGTTTTCTCAAGAAACATTCATTCAATTGAGGTTAATGATTATCAAATATTTATCTAAATATATGAAAAATCATTTAATAGAGACAAATTCATAAGTTTAATGATTAATATTGAATGAAAAACACATTGAAATTGTTCTTGAGATGATCCAATCACCTTCCGACCCATCTCCACTAAATATCACATATCTTGGGCAAACTTAGTTGGAATCACACAAAATAAATTGAGTGATTTTTTGGTCTAATTATAAACTTAATTAATTTACTTCAAATATGTTTCATGACAAGAAAATAGAAACCAAAATTCATTTAGCTACAGATCTGAGTTTAAATGCAAAAAAAACAACACTACAAGAAATGTTTCTTTTTAAAATGATGATCGTTCGATGCCAACCATTGTTGAATCTTTTGGGAACATATTTGAACATTCTAAATACTCTTAAGTATCCAAAAAATCGATTCATATAGGCACAAATAATATATTTTTCATATGAGCAAAATACTATACGAAAAACACATCTACACAAAAACAACAAGTCCCCGCACATCTGATATCCAAAACCTTGTTACCCTAGGGTTTGGATCACATGCAAGACATCTGACCAAGGCTCTGATAGCACTTGAAGGCACGAGTTTTTGCCTCGTGAGTCACTAATGAATAGACATTCATCTCCCTTTATTCTCCCTTTTTGACTTTAAATCACTTGTAAAATACTTATAAATACATCTAACTTGCATGAAATAATAATTAACAATGACTTCTAATTAGTGTGTAAATATCTATATTAAAGTATAAACATAAAGAATAAAGAAAAGAAAAAAAAAGAAAATTGAAGGAATTATCAAAGATACTGACTGACTATTAAACCCTGAGAACAAGTCAATATTGACTGTGTCGACCAGGAATAATGTAAAGGAGATGGCCATTTGTTGTACAAAAATCACAGAGAAATCCTAATTCTTCTATATCAATATATTAAAATAACCAAAAGTGCACTATTTCATTATGTAATTTACACACCTCAAATAATAAAATTTCAACAAAAAACTTGTACATAACAATGAATAGAAAATTATAAAAATAATAGCCAAAATAAATCGTGCATAATGTGCATGGTTTAAACAGATGAGAATGTTTCATACAGGACTTCATTGATCAATATCTGCTACATACGAACTCAAATTGAGCCAAACTCACGTCCATTGTTTTTCAAACTATATTATCTATTTATAATGTTGTCTCACTGAAAATGGATCTAAGATGTATGAGCCGTGTTTTTGGGGTACTATTGTTCTGTGGCATCTGTACAAATAGTCGATTATTTTATTCTTCACATTTTTACCATTTTTATATTTTCGAATAACTATATATAATATATATTAAAAATATAAACACAAATCAATACATTTAAGATGACACTAAAATAATTATAGGTATATTATACCTAAAATGTAAATACATGTAATTGTTTATACATAAAAATAAAACTACAAAAATACTATAAAATAATGTAAATACATAATAAATAATTTTCTAAATATAAAATACGTAAATAAAATATTATGTATATAAAATACAAAATAAAATTATAATACATAGAATACAAGTATATATACCAAATATGTGCATATAAAAATTAACACTAATATTTTAAAAATAAATACTTTTTTTGATAAATTAGTTTATAAACAATAAATATTTTTTATGTTTTGTGATTTAGTTAATAAAATAATCTATTATTTTATTTCTTATTTTCTTTCTATATTATTTTATGTTTTGTCTTTTGTGGCCCACGTGAACTAATGAACAACCTGTGAATGTTGACCTCCTGGCCAACACTCCCCACACTAGAAGCCACCTCATACCACTCTGAAATGCCTTTCTTCTCCGATTTCTCACGCCATATCCTCACCTATGATCACCTCGAGCTCTTTACCATTTATGTTCCTTCCATCACCCTCTACCTCACCATGCCCCAAACCTCCACTAACCCTCTCCCATCTATACGCAATATCCCTTCCAAGTCACCTCCATATCAATGTATATAAATAATAACCTATATCTTCAATCTGATTTTTGATCTCTCTGGAGCCACCGCAACCCCTAGAATCGCTTATGGCATGTTCCCCTTGTTGACAAAATGGAGGAGCACTTGATGCAGAGTGTCGAAAAGGAGCTCAGAGGTCATTCCACTTCATCGAAGACCATCCCAGGTGAAGGGTATGTTTTCAGCTAAATCCCTATCGAGACGTCATTCTAATTAGGTTTTTAGTTTGCATTTTTATTCCTTAGCTTAGAGTTAGCTATAGTTTTGTCCCATTTCCTTTTATTTAGCGTAAAGTTAAGATTCATAGTTCACCAAAGCTTCAGCTCCAACCCTCTATTTTGCCATGATCCACCTTCAGTTCTGACCCCCAAACCATACTTCTCATGACCCATCACTTCACCATCAGTTCCCTACGCCCAGATCAACCTGATCATGTCCAAATTAGTGAATCGAGTGTCATCCTCTACTGCTCACCAGAGACTTATCACCCCCCTCAATTGTGTGCCTTTAACTTCAATCCAGGATCCAGGATAGAGAGAGAATTACTCTCGATACTTTTTGTGCAAGTTTGAGCTCTAGTCGAGGCACATGGACCTCTAGGTCTCAAAGATGAACCGAGCTTCCAGGCTTCATCTGAAGCAATGTTTCCAGGGAAGGTTTCCATTAGAGCATCCTTGTAGCCATGGAAGGTTCCCAGGAAGATCATGGGCTGATCAGAAGTGAAGGATATGGCTAGAGTCGAGAGCAATGAATAATAAAAGTTGAGGGAAAAACTTGTTTTCCCTTTTCTTAGTGACCCCTTTAAAGCCTTTGGATCAAATGCATGACCCATATCTAATCTTGACATTACCTCCCTGACCATCGGACTATAAGTGGTGTGACATGGCAACACCAGGACTACACAATCAGAGCACATGCCCAACATGAATCGTGCTTGGGTATACTTGATGAATCATCAATTCATCATCTTTATTCATTTATTTTAGCTTAAACTCCTTACAAAACTCCTATAAATAGCATTCATTCTCACTTTTTAATAATCCAAGATCATTTGTAAATAGTGTATTACTATCTTTATTATATGCAAAAATAATAAATAAATAAATAAAGAATACAAGAAAAAGAAAGAACAGAAGATTGTATATATGAATAAAATACATGTTGATCATAACCTCGAGAGTAGGTTAAGACTTGACGTAATCAACAAGAAATAAAGTAGGGGGGATAGGGTCAATAATAACTAAAATCCCAAAAAGTACTCACATGTGTATATTCATCACTATTCATAATGTATATATCTTGTGAAATTTATTTATCATTAAATTAATCTCAAATAAAAATGTGTTCTTCTTGAACCTTGTACGTAAAAATAAGCTTTAAATAATAAAAATAATTGAAAAAGAAATCATGTATAGAATAAGAGATACAACACTATGAAAAAGCCTTAAAGCCAAAATTGAAAGATCTACTCCATATAGACTCAAAATAAATAAAACTCACTTTCATTATGTTAAAAATTTAAATAATCATTAAAATAAAGGTGGTTCCATAAAAATTGGATTAAAGAAATGAAAGTTGGCTTTTTGGAGTTCTATTATACTTAGTTATCGATATTGTACCTAATTATTCATTCATTTATTTATTTCTTCTTATTTTTGCACATATTATATTTTAATATTTTGTATATGTATTTTTTATTTATATATATTATAAATAAAAAAACAAAAGTGAAAATAACCAAAAAAATTATCTTATATTGCGCATAAGATTATTTATTTAACCCATTAAATTAATTCATATAAATAAAATAAAACTATATTTTAAATCCTCTAATTATTCTATAAATAAATAAAATGAAGTTGTGTATATTTTAGTAAAAATATATAATAAGAATTATTTATATTGTATATATATGTATTTTATACCTATAAATTAAGGTTTTCATTTATTTTAACCTCATTACTTAGCTTATTTAATTTGTTAAAATCATTAAAACTTATGTTATTTATTTATAAGAAATGTTTATTTTGAAAGTTTTTTAATTTTAGACCATTGTCTATTTAATTTCTATTTATTTTTCATTCATTTTAATGTTTTTATCGTATAGAGTTTGGGCCATTTCGGGTTTGAGATCTGATTGGTTGGACCTAGGTCCGTTGACCTGGGTCAACCTCCCTTCTCTGCCTATTTATCTGAATAATGTCCGGACCTTCATTCTTCCCTGATTTATGACGACCCAATCATCTATCTTTTTTACCTCATTCTTATGCCTTAATAATCTTCATACATCCTAGATCGATGCCCAAAAAAATTTCATCCCATTTTGGCCTCGGTTCACATGTTATTTGAATTTTGAAATTCATCCTTACCGGCTCCTATAAATAAAGATCATGTCCATTGATTTGTTTTTGATCTATTTTCTCCACCTTCCTCTCCACGATCAATCCAAGGAGCTCAACTGAGGTGACAACGAGGGCGGCCCTTGATCAGGAGTGTGAGTGAGGGTCTGAATAGCGAGATCATAATGTCGTTGGAGCCCTCCGATAAGCCTAGCTTCTCCGACCAATTCATAGTTGTATTGAGGCCAAGACCACATGCATTCAATCATAGGTACGATAGATTATCTTTCCGGTCGTTTTTATTTCATTTTATTGCATTTTGATTCAAAAATTTTAGTTCACTTTGTCATCACTTTGACATCATTTTTACTTAATAATGCTGACTGAAGTTGTGTCTTCGAGCAATTAATAATTTGCATGGAATAGGAGGTGCATCCAGAGCAATATCTAACTTCTGGAGGTACGCATTCAAGCGTACTAGAGCTTGAGCTATAGGTCCTTCATCAATGAGATATGGACCTGATCACAACGTCCATTTAGTGCAGGACTTCATTAGGAACATCTCAAGGCCTTCGTACAACAGATCGAAGCTTGGAGAGAGGAGATCAAGTCGAATCAAGTTCATATGTAGTGACCTTCTTCCGAGTTCTTCCATTAAGCTTCCGATGAGTTGGATCTAGAACGAGTGCCTCCAGATTCAATCAAGACCGCATATTCATGACTAATTCCTATATGCATGATAAGATTTGCGAGTGTCGCATCTCAATCGCCCATCTTCCATGTGCCACGTACACGTTAGTGGTGATATTTATATTCTGTCCTATGCGGTTTAGATATTTGTAAATAAATACAATTGGTATACATGCCATATTTTGATTGTTTCAATAATTACATCCAACCCCTCGTATTTTCTTTATTTACATTTCAGTCCTTCATTTGCAGACTCACATGCATCAACACGATCTCTTTTAGAAAATTGCAATAAAAGTCCTCATTGTTTGTTGTCATTAGTTGATCCAATATGTCTAAGAAATTACAATAAGGTCCTTGTTCGTCGATTCACGTTCATAAACACATGAGAATTTGGTTTATTTGCATAATTTACCCGACCTTTTAATTATCTATTAATAATTAATCTCTATAGTTCCTACAAATTACATTTAGGTCCTAATTCTATACCTTTTTATTTTCTTCTAAATTATTCTTAATAAAAAGCTAAATAATTTTATAAAATCCATAAAAAACAATTTAAGTTACTATTTGATTGTTTTAAACCTCACATTTTTTGTTTTGACATTTTCATTACTTGTTATTTTTAAAATTTCAAAAAATCCCTTTATATTCCTTGTTTATAATCAAAATGTCATAAAAATTTAAAAGTCTTTTGAAAAATATTAATAAAATATACATAAACTGTATTTTATTATAATTTATAATCAACACTAATTTCACATATTTTTTTTTGAAAACCATAGAAATAAAAAAATAGAAAGCCCTAAAAATTCATAAAAATTCCTAGAAAATTCATAAAAATACATGTTAGACCGGTTTTAAAGATTAATAAATTCTCTTCTACATAAAAATTATTTGTAATTCCTTTTCTTTTATTTTATATTTCAAAAATGCAAAAATAATAGCCAAATTTTGTATTACACACTATTTTTCATTTTTTACTCTTTATAAAATCTGAACATATCACAAAAATCACAAAAAATAAAAATTTTATTAAACATAAAAAGATTTTATTTTAGTTTTTTAGTATATTTGTGATATTGGAAAAATATAAAAGCTGGGATTTCCATTTTGTATGTATATATTATAAATAGTTTTCAAAATTAAAAATATAAAATATTGTAAGATTTAAAAATATATTAAATATAAAATATTAAAAAATATAAAATATTTAAAATCCATAAAAATAGTATAGCAATACAAAGACATAAAAAGAAAAAGAAATAAAAGAAATATTATGTATTAATAGCAATAATTATTTGACTCCCACATATTATAGCCTACTTGATTTCGATTATGTTTGTTATACCAGCATAAATAAATAGTACATTTTCTTGAATAAAAATAAAAAAAATTGATTTGGGAATTTGTGGGTTGTAGAAAAACATTGTTCAGATTTTCATTAATTAATATTTCTCAATTCAAACGCATGAATTGTAATAATCTAATGGCGTCATTTTCGGGGAGGCACAACAACGGTAGTTAGTTTATTTGTTGCTTCTCTTGTTTGGTTATTTTCTTTTTTTATCTCTTTTATTTTCTTCTATATTTTTCATAAATTATTCTGACACATTTCTTGTTACCTTTGTTGCGAGGGCCTGACAAGCGAGGGAGGCGATCCTAGGAGAGTTGATGCACCAGAGCGATGCGGAGGCCGGTCTCTCTTCACTGACTAGCAGGAGAGAGTGACCGAGGACGAGCATAAGATGTAGAAGACCTGCATTTCTTTTTTAGTTTTATTTTAGTCTTTGACTTTCATTCTATTCTTGTAATTAATTTGTATATATTTTGGCACTTGCACCTTTTCTTTCATTGGGGACATTACACTTGGTGCTTGTTCAGGGTCTGTTACACCAAGTGCTGGTGCACTTGGGGGATCCCATCATGGTTTTTATTTTTTCACACTTCTTCATTTATGCCTTCTCATTTTTCCTTTTTTTTGTATTATAAGATCTATATTTCTCGACTTCATCTTCCTTTGTTTAGTGTGCTTGAGCCCATAGATCCTGGTTTCTTTATCTTAGTTGAGACAGGTAAATAATAGGTCCAAACACTTGATATACTTCATGTTCCTATAGTCATTTCGATTTGGACTTAGTCAAATAAACTTGGTTCTTTCCAATAATATAAGTTCTTACTAGGACAGTTCTGGATTTGCACTTCATATATGTTAGATTTATTTTATATTTGCAGATAATTGGGTATGTAGACTACTGGAGCAAGGTAGGCATTCTTCCTCATACATGCATCATTTATTTCACGTGCATGGGCTTTTCCAACTTCCTTCCCCATTTTCTTGGACTTAGGTATAAAATGAATTGGAAAAATCATTTTGCTATTTCTATTTGAAAAATATCCAAAAACAAGTGATAAAAAATAAATTTAGGATGGCTAATATGACTCAACCCCGAAAAGAAAATGTAATGATTCATTTTGTATTGAGGAGAGTATCCCCCTCATTGATCACAAGTATTTCCATACAGAGCGGCTGAGAACATAGCCCTAAGGATAGAGCTAAAAATCCTTAGAGTTGTGCCCTAAGCATTTGTATATAACTTTTGTTAATTGGTCAGAACTGTAAGCACTTGCATCTGACTTTAGAAAATCATTTTGGTGTGTTATACCTCTCATTTTCCTTTGGGCCTAACATAACCCAACAACCCAGGTAGATGCTTCCACTGTTTTGGGAGGTGTGATGGCGTACAGTAGGTGAAAGGGTGGCATCAATTGTGAGATTGAGTTATATAACTTTATTAGTCACTAAATTCTAAAATTCAAAATATAAAGGATCAAACTTTTACAGTCTTTATCTTTATTGAGTTGGCGATTTTGAGGGTTTGTGTTTGTTTGCTAGAATAAAGATCCTTCCGTGCACTTCACGCATTTTCTTCACCTTCTTCTTCTAGTTGTGACCACCGTGTTCTCGTATCTTCCACTTATATCGAAGAAATCATATTTGAGTACTTTTTCTTCAGACTTGGCGAACCTATATCTATGCAATCTAGTTCGATCATCTTCACCTATTCGAGATGGCTCTCTTCCTAAATTCTCTTCTTTTTCTATTACACCATATCTTTGGCCAATAAATACTTTGTTTGAGATGGATTACCAACTGAAACTTTCATTTGAGACTCTTACATTTCTTAGGACTGGTTGAGTGCCTCTCATATTTACAAAGACATATTTAGAGGACTCGATGGCACCAAAAGGAAAAGCACCCGTGGCAGAAGAATCCGAGATCAAAAACACTATGCTGGCATCTATTCAAACCATTCAGGCACAGTTGACAGAGCAAGCCAACATTTAGGCAGGATTGAGAGATATGATCTTGAGATTAGAGAAGGATGAGCAGAGAGGAGGTGGGAATGGGAGAGAGAATAAGAAGAATAGAACAAATACTGAGTACAATAGAGTGCATGCTAAGCTTGCATTTAGAGATTCTTATAACCCAAGAGCATGAAAGTCCATGAATTGGATTCAGATTCATACGGTTCATGGGCATTTCGAGATGAAGCCCCAAATTCTTCCACTTCACCCCATATTCCATGAACACACTACTAAGGAACTGCATATACACCTCCAGCAGATTGACCACATATGTAGCATGATGCACTACCTTGACATTATATTAGAGGTAGTGAAGATGACATCTTTTCCCTTTAGCCTTATAGAAAAGGATTTATACTAGATTAATCATTAAGGGATGTTGGTGACATCTTGGGAAGAGTAGAGATCAGGTTTTTAGAACAAGTATTATCACTTGGGATTATTAAATCAAATGTGATCATTAATAGCTAGCTTCTCCCAGATATCCCATGAACCTATTCATGATCATGGGAATGCCTCAAAGATTTGATGTAGAAGATGAAGGTTATGGGAAAAACCTTAAGCGCATCATGGAAGCATGAAGACCGCATCATATGCGATTGGGAGTGACTAGTTCTACTAGTGGCTTAGGGCAGCGGACTTAAAAAAAACTTCAAAACAATGAAACCACATGATCTGAGAATGCTCCTTGAAATGTTTCGTCTAAACCATAAATAGGTATTAGGGTTACCTCTTGAAACGTTGTTGTGATCGTGTCTCTAAATGAATGACCTCTTGCCTCAAGTCCGACTCAACAGAGGAGATGCTTGCGAACGCGTTGATGAAACATGTGCTCCTCGCAATCCAAGTTTAAATCCAAGCAGTGAATCACCAGATCATGTATCATGAGATCACACGTCTTTTTCATGAGTGAGGTGCACCGAAGGAGATGGAGATCCATGTGCGGTCAAAGCGACAACACAATGGAGTGGCGACGATGACGTTCCACTCTAGAGTTTAGAGTGGACGACCACTCTAGAGCGAGAGAGAGACTTGTAATAGTATTGTCAAAAAGATGAGATATGTTGCTTATTCTTTAATAGTATTTTGGGAGTCCATGGATCATAATCCATGTGAAACACAAAATCAGTGGTTGAGATTGATTTGTGTTTCTATTCAATGAACATGATTTTGTTGTATAAAAATACAACAATAATTAATTTAAATCAAATTAAATATATAGAGATCTATCTATATAATATAATCTGACTAAATGAACATCCAATAAAGGATAAGGAAGGTAGCTAGCCACCTTCTGCATATAAAGGGGACGGCCACCTTGAACAAGTCAAGGGTGGTTGTCCACCCTTCATATTAGGAAGGTGACTCCCTTTATAAGTATGTGAGATTATTATATATCACATAATCCTTTATTTATTTACAACAACCTTTTGTTGTAAATTAATTTATAGAGATAATTCCAAATTAATTTTTGATTATTTCAATCTTCCCACTAAATAATTATGAATCATATTCACACATCCAAAATAAAATGTAAATTGAATTTCCAATTATTTTCCAATGTGAATCCAATTCACATCAATAATTAATTTTTAGATAATATTAACAATAAGCTCTCTCTAATATATTATAAATCACATTTATAATATGTAAAAATAATATGGATAGTGTTATCCGCATTATTTATATCCTTGGTAGTTAAATAATATTAATTATCTTGGATCTCTATTCTCATGTCCCCCAATAACATGAATCACATTCATATTATTCACATCTTTGATAATTAAATCACATTTAATTATCTTAGATAACTCTCCTTATATGACCATCTAATATGAATCAAATTCATATTATTCATTATAATTAAATCACATTTAGCTATCAATTTTCCTCAATGCCCAGATACATCACAATGAAATTATCCTTGAACTCTTTCAAGATTAATGTGCTTTCTCTGTGGATACTTGAAGATAAGGACATGACGATCGTATGTTCCATGTATAGTGACTTGGATATTGAGATCATATCTCAAATCTAGATCTCGAGGACCTCCCATAGAAGTTTGATTAATATCTGAATAACATTCAGATCATTGTCCAACACTTGGACCAAGATTAGATTACTTCTCTATTGAGAGGAGTCACTAAAATCCATACCTATGTCATCACTCTCTCAGAATGGAAGCATCATGGTTATGCATCGTTTATTGACCATATCACCCTCAGGTATTCCTAATATGTGTACATCCTGCATATTGGAAGACCTAGAATAAAACTGAGGTTTTAGATCTTATTTATATTGCATTCTTCAGGGTTTTATCATTAAGTTTCCCATTTCATCATTGGGGGTTGGTATCTTTCCAAAAACGTATATTATACCGAGGTATTGATCATATACTTTCCAAAAGCATATATGAAACCTACAAATTCAGTAAAGCATCCAAACAGACGATAGTGCAAGTAATTTATCCCAATATCTCATGAGTGAGCTCATTTCTTCTGGTTTAGTAATGACATTGTATGATCCCTTTGAGAGACTGTATTACACATATTCCCTTGTATGCACACCAACGCATCGGTGTATAGACCTCGATTAGGCCATCAACCTACTATCAAATATACATACTCAGACACATAGTAACACATCTGCCTTTGGTCAAAGGATGCGTTCTTATATCATGATAATATATGACATAGGTCTGGTTATCTCGATCTTGTTACGATAACTCTTCAACCTAACTTATTGAACACCTCCGAATCTCTATTCCTATGAAAAGGACATGCATCAAAAGGCCGGTCAGGTATCAGCCTTCAGATAAAGGATTGGCATCTCCTTCTCAGGCTAGAGATCATCACTTTACAATCACTTGAGTGTCCTTGATGATCCTCCATCTAATTCTCGTAACAATCACTTGAGTGTGCTTGATGAGTCCTCCATCTAATTCTTTAGATATCATCAAAGCACCAGCCACTATGATTCAACATTTTAATCAACGGTTGTATGATGATTGAGAGGGCCATGGTACATAACGGTAATTGTATTAAGGGATCTATTATGCAAGCTAGTTATTCTTCATTTCAGATCAGGGAATGATTTGTAATAACATTTACTGCATAATGGCTCATCGTGGGCTAGCATGTCCAACAATCTCCCACTAGCCCAAAGAGCCATTAATGGGCTAATCTTTAAACACACACTCATGTGCTAATCGTAAGCTATTTAGAAAAATAGTTTGGTAAGCTGACTGGTTACTTTGTTCCTGTGAGATTATGCCAAGTCCTTTTGCAATACTCGCTTATATCCTAGTAATACGTTTTCATCCGAGACGAATGGTGCATCTTATGAAACAAATACTCAATCTTGTTAAAATGGTTATATTTCTTTGACACTACAACTTAATAATCACTATAACTAGTATTTAATTTTGATTCTCCTTATCAAAATGCCCTGATTCCTCGAGTTCTCTATCTCCAAAGGTATATGTAGTTAAGACCTTTTATATCACTATCTATAAAGTCTTTAGTTCTTGAAGATAAGACTTAGAGATCACTATCTCTAAAGTCTTGTCATCTTCGAAGGTGTCTTCATTACTGCAATCAAGTATTATTTCTCCACATTGGGATTAGTAACAATTTACTACTCCCACTGCACGGTACACATCAGACTTTTGTTCACATCAAGCATACACCAAGCTTCTCATAACTGATGCACAAGGACAATCAGTTTTAACATTCACTTCCTCAACTCTTTGAGGTGATATCCCTTTAGATAGGTTAGTACCATATCTTAAGGGAAGGAAAGATTTATTGGGATTTTTTCCAAAAATGTAACATGTTGAAGATATACTGCTAATGTGACGATCTCAACACCCTCTTTTCTTTACTTCCGAAGATCTTCCGAACTATGATGTAAGAGGTATCCTTGAGATCTTTCATCTCAAGGTATGGAACAACAAGAATATAAAACCCTAATTATTATCCTTATATCATTCGATATGATTAGGATATTATCTACATTTAGCACGATGAATGCAATAGCACTCCCACTAAGCTTCATATGGTTTATCAAAATTTTGTATGAAATTATATCCTTTATAATTTAATTAAATCTGATGTTTCGACTACAAGAATCTTATCAGAGCCTATACATGGAGCCTTCACACCTTGCTTTCCTCAATTATGAAGCCCTGGGGCTACTTCATATGAATACCCTCAAAGAGGAATTCATAGAGGAATGCAATCTTGACTCCCATCTTGTAGATGTCATAATCAAGTTGTGTAGCTATAATTAGCAATGTTCTGATGGGTTTAAGCATGGTCATTGAAGAGCAAGTCTCATCGCAAGCAATATCTTCTCTTCATGTGCATCTTGTGGATACAAGCCATGCTTTAGAAGGTCTCTACCTTCTAATCGTGTTCCTTATTTCTCTTGAAGATCAATTTACACCTAACAAGTCTTACCCTTAGAGGTGCATCCTCGAGGGTCCATATACAACACTTGTATATGAAGTCTACTTTAGACATTATTGTTAACATAAATTTCTCCATGTAATGATCCTTAGAAGCTTCATCATATGTAGTTTGATCATTATCAGATTTCTTTGGCATATGGAATCCATACCCGTTAGGTGTTCTTACCACCCTGAAATTGATTTCAAGAGGTATGTGTCTTTAATCTTTAATTGACCTTTTAGTTTCTGATTTTAGGATCTACATTATCTTCTTCGGAGTTAATGAGTCCCTTTACTTCATTCTTATCTCAATTCTCAAGAAAAGTCATCCTCTAAGAATCATATGCTTAGAGATGAAATCTTCTAACAATCTCATGTTCATAAAGTAGCTATCTGCCATCCTTTTATAATTCTAATGAAGCATCACTATTATGTGCTAGATTCCAACTTACTTATGTCCATGACATAGTCATGGACCAAGCATCCCTAAATCCTCTAGTGTCCAACACTAGGCTAGGTTCCAAACCATAGCTTATGAGAGTTTTCATATTTAGATTTGCATGGAATTTTATTAAGAATATATATTGTAGTCTCTAATACATATATAATTATGGAAACTAAGAGGTAATTATGGTAATATTCATCATTAATCAAATCATGACACACACGATTCAATTTCATCTCTCTACAACTTTATTGAGTTTAGGTGTATTAGGAAGAGTGTGATAGGAATGATATTCCTTTCTCCACAAGGTATTCCTTGAATTCATCTAATAGGTACTTGTTACCTTGATTATATCAAATTCTTTCATCTTATCTTCCTTCCAACTTTGGTTCTAAACCAAAATTGTGAAATCTTGGAACATTTCAAAGGTTTCTAAGGTGGAGGGAGAAATCTCATATCACAACATCATAAATAGATATCACATATCATTAGTGTTTATTCTGATATGGATGATCTATGTACATCAATATGTATGAGATCATGAATACCTTATCATCTTTCACCATTCCCAGAGAAGGGTGTATTGGATATTTTACTTTGAATATAGTATTCATAAGTATGTAAGTTTGAATCTTCAGACAATCTAAAGTTCGATATCTTACTATTCTATTGATCTTATCAATAGATATATGTCCACGACCAGATGCTAGATCATTGTCAAATGATCTTTATCCCTCCTTCTGATGTTTTAAGGTTTAATTTTTCAGTATTTATAAACATTTATGAACTATTCATTAATTTTTTAATTTATTAGAGTCCTCTAGATGTTAGATTACTATCTGAAAAAATATCCACCATAACTCTTTATGATAGGTACATTCCAGAATGCATCTTTATTTTCAACATTTAGAAAAAACAATCAACGTATTCTAATATCTAGGTCATAGAGACATTCTCTAAGACAATGGGCTCTCCCGCTGAAAAGATGTAGTCTATCTCTAGTGGAGATTGTTGCAACAATTGCATCAACATCCATGTGGATGGCTATTAAACCTTAATGTCAAATTTTCTAGTCTTCTAAAACATATGCAACCAATTGCAAGTGTTATTAGAAGAATGTGATACAATTATTAGACTTTAATCTTATCTATTAAGCAAGTAAATATCAATGATTATATGTAGATGTATAATATATCGATGCACTATTTGAGTCCTTCTCTAAGGATCATAAATAGTCTAGACAGTCATACCATCAATATATCAGCTTATTGCAATATTGAAATTCATCAAACTATTTGGATGTCATATGTATGGAAGTCACAGAAGTATAGTCGACTCTTTTGAGTTTCCTTCTCACATGGTTCAGACCCATGCTTCCATTGTGCTTCCTTCATCTATATACAACCATTACATATAAAAAGGATATCTTATGTTGAACTGAAAGATTTCATATAAGAGTATTTCAACATTTATGCATGCTTCGTTCAATTTATACAATATGAATAATATGAGGCTTCATGAATGACTTGATCATTGATAGTAGAATTATGTCACTCATCGTGTCTACATCCATCAAACAGTTAAAGACTATTGTTCAGTCAAGTACTCAAACATTTTGAGTACATCATCTCTTATTGAGGTACTATTCTGCATAATGTAGTGAACCATGTCATTCATGATTAATTGTTGAGAGCACATATGCCTACCAAAACATCTTCTTAGGTTTCATAAGGGTTTTCGATAATTACGATCAACATCAACATGATACTTCCAAAGCACATTTAATGAGAGATCAAGATTATAGAGACATACAAATCCAGGGTTGTTATCCTATTGTCTATTTACTTATCATTCCTCATCATTATGAGGACACTTGCATATTGCAACCACATACATTATGTGTCCAACCACAAGTACAATATTAATCATAGATCCAATCCATGATATTTAACTAGTTATTTTTGAGTATATTTTGAGTGGGTTTAATGTAGGCTATCTGAAATAAGATAGTTTACATAAATACATTCTTTACTTTGATTTTAGAATTTTTATATCAATGTTGTCTTGTCATTTCGACTCCGAAAGTTCATTCCCTTATTCACTTTTAAAGTAAGAGATATAGTTACCATTATATATTAAACAATATCTGGGATCTCCTTCTTACGTTTATTACATCCAAATAATATAAGAACCCATAACTTGAATAAAAAGAAGCGAGAACTCATTCCACCTTGTAAGTCCAACTTGCATTTCCCAAGTCAATCTTTAACACTCAGCATACTACCCCTAAGGCAATGTTCACTTGTTGTTAATTAAACAAACCATCAACAAGATTAGAACTCATCACGCGCAATCCAATATAGCCACAATAATATGATGACCCAATATTGGGGTCACTACACCATATGGACTTACTCTTTCGAGAAGCAAAAATCCAGATCCATGTGTACTGGCATGTAGGAGCAATCACTTTAGACAAGTGTCTTCTACAAAGAATCCATGGCAACAGAATCCTTTGGCTTGACGGGAGACCATGAATGTCACTTATGTGATCCTCCAAATCATGTTCAAATTTTGATTATTTTAATGAATCACATTCACATAATTAATTCTTAGAGAGGAAATACTACTCTATTCATAATAGAGTGTTTAATTGGATATAAGTAATTTAAACATTTAAATTAATTATCAATCCAATTCAAACAACTAACAAACAATCTAGATTTTTTCTTGAAGGATGCTATAATCTCAAAATGCATATTATTCAAATTTTAATATTTAGAAAAATATCACATGATCATTTCAAGCATTATCCTTTCCTTACCCGATGTCATGTCCAGTATGCACAAGAAGTGGGACATACTGCTCATGGAGCAACCTGCTATCCCAACGATCCCCGACGAGACACCATATCTGCCTCAAGTTAGGATAATGTGATTTGATTATATTGTATTCGAGATGATATTCAGTCTTTCAAACGATGTTATACCATATAGTATTTATCAAGACCATTTTGATTAATATTATAGGAAGATTTCCTATGCAAACCCCAAATCTAATTCAGGTCACAATATTTGATAGAAAGAGTCATTATAACCAAATCAATCAAGATCAATTATCTTAACATAATGGTTATGGTCATTCAAAAATATTTATAATTAATAAACATTTCAAAAATATTAAATAACTAACTATTCCAGGAGATTAATCATTAATTTCCATGAATTAATTAAATGACAATCATAAAATTCTTATACGAATTTGTTGAGTTTTAAGCAATGACACATGTTTACTAAAACTAACAAATCTTGAGCAAATAAACTCCAAATCAAGCCAATAAATTTCATTGATTTGTCCATTTGATTTGCAACAGAATCCAAGTGATAGACATGCACTTCTAGGTGTTTTAAAATCATGATTATCTCTTGATTACGTTCTAAAACAATTATTCCTGTAACAGTGGACACATGTCCATTAAACCATTATAACTTGTCCAAATGGATTCCAAATCATGCAAATTCAAGTCCTATGATTTTTTAATTTGATGGGGAATGTAATCCAAGTGTCGGAATCCCAATTGGATTCATGTGATTCTTATAAACTCACATTCTAAGGCACTTAAATCGGCTGAAAAATCACACAAAATAGGATTGCGGGAAAAAATGCGATGAAAATTTGCACAACCAAAAATGCCCATGTCATCTTAGGTTTATTGATCATATCCAAAACTTCCGACCTGTCTCTGATTCCACTTGAAAGTTATGGAAAAAATCTTAAGCACGTCACGAAAGCGTGAAGATCGCATCATATGCGATCGGGAGCGACTAGTCATACTAGTTGCAAGGGGCAGCAGAATTTAAATATTTTTTCAGCGATGGAACCGCATGATCTGAGAACACTTCTTGGATCATTTCATCTAAACCACAAACAGATATTAGGGTTATCTCTTGAAGCATGGTTGTGATCATGTCTCTAAATGAAGAGACCTCCTATATCAAGTCCAACCCGACAGAGAAGATGCTTGCAAGAGCGTTCATGAAACATGCGCTCCTCGCAATCCAAGTTGATAATCATAGCGACGAATCTTCTAATCTTGTCTCAAGAGATCCAACGTCTTCTTCACTAGCGAGGTGCACCGAAGGAGACAGAGATCCATGAGTCGTCGAAGTAGCGGCACAATGGCATGGTGGTAATGGTATTCTTTGCATGAGTTCAAAGTGGATGGCCACTCTAGAGAGAGGGGGCAGGGGAATGAGAGAGAGATAGAGGGACTTGCAATAGTATTGTCTAAAAGAAGAGCTAGGGTTGCCTCTTCTTTTATAGTATTTTGGGAGTCCATGGATCACAATCCATGTGAAACATAAAATCAATTGTTGAGATTGATTTGTGTTTCTATTCAATGGTCGTGATTTTGTTACATAAAAATACAACAAAAATTAATTAAATAAAATTAAATATATATATAGAGAGAGAGAGAGAGATATTATCAATATAAATTAATTTGACTAAACCAACATCCAATAAAGGATAAGGAAGTTGACTATCCACCTTCCATATATGGAGCAGACGACCACTTTAAACAAGTCAAGGGTGGTCATCCACCCTCCATATTAGGAAGATGGCTCCCTTTCTAATTATGTGAGATCATTATCTCTCACACAATACTTTATTTATTTACATCAACTTTTATTTGTAAATTAATTCTCAAAAATAATTCCAAATTAATTTATGGAATATTTCAATCATGTCATAAAATAATTCTGAATCATATTCACATCCAAAATAAAATGTAAAATGTATTTCCAATTAGTTTCCACTGTGAATCGAATTCACATCAACAATTAATTTTTAGATACTATTTACAATAAGCTATCTAATATATTATAAATCACATTTATATATATACAAATAATATAGATATTACTATCTACATTATTCACATCCTAGATAATTAAATAATATTTAATGATCTAGGATCGTTAAAAGAAGTTTAACCTATTCTACAATGTCTCAATTGGGTTATATTACGTTAGTTCTATTCTCATGTGCCTGAATAACATGAATTACATTCACATTATTCACATCTTCGATAATTAAATCACATTTTTTTATCTTAGATAACTCTTCTTATAGGGCCATATAATATGAATCAAATTCATATTATTCATGATAATTTAATGAAATTTAACTATCAATTTTCCTCAATGCTCAGACACATTATCAACAATGAGATTATCCTTAAACGCTTTCGAGAATAATGTGTTTTCTCTGCGGATACTTGAAGATAAGGATAGCATGATTGTACGTTCCACGCATAGTACCTAGGATATTGATATCATATCTCAAATCCAGATCTCCACGACTCCCATAGATGTTTGTTTAAATAAAGGCCATAAATCTAATTTCTCATTGCATCTAAGTCACATTCAGATCACTGTCCAACACTTGGATCGAGATTAGATTACTTCTCTATTAAGAGGAGTCACTAAAATCTAGACATGTTTCATCACTCACTCGGAATGGAAGTGTCATGGCTATACAATCGTTTATTGATCACATCACCCTCAGCGATTTCTATTACATGTACATCCCGCATACTGGAAGACCTAGAATAAACCTGAAGTTTTAGATCTTATTTAGACTGTCTTCTCTAGGGTTTTTTTATCATTAAGTTTCTCATTTGATCATTGGGAGTTGGTATAGATCATATAATTTCCAAAATCATATATCGTACCTAGGTATTGATCATATACCTTCCAAAAGCATATATCAAACCTACAAATTCTATCAAGTATCCAAAGTGAGATGACCGTGCAAGAATTTTTATCCCAATATCTAATGAGTGAGCTCACATCTTGTGGTTCAATAATGAAACTGTACGATCCTTTTGAGAGATCGTATTACTCATATACCCTTGTGCGCACACTAGCACGTAGATGTATAGACCTTGATAAGGCCATCAACCTATCGGTCTACCAAATGTACATACTCAGACATATAGTAACACATCTGTCTCCGGTCAGAGGATGCATGCCTATATCATGACAATATACTACATAGGTCTTTGTTATATCAGTCTTGTTACGTCAACTCTTTGACCTAACTTTTCTAACACCTCCGAATCTCCATTCCTATGTAGAGGACCCGCAAGAAGAGGTCGGTCAGATATCAACCTTTAAAGAATGGATTTCCATCTCCTTGTGAGGCCGGAGATCCTCTCATAGCAATCACTTGACGGTGCTTGATGAGTTCTTCATCTAACTCTTTAGATATCATCCAAGCACCAACCTCTAGATTCAACATTTGAATCAACAGTTGTATGATCATTAAGATGGTCATAGTACATTACCTTAATTGTACTAAGGGACCTATTATGCAAATTAGTTATTCATCATTTCAGATCTAGGAATGATTTACAATAACAATTATTGCACAATGGATCGTCGTGGGCTTGCATGTCCAAGATAAGTGCCCCATCATTATATTATGAAGACTGGCCTTGTGCAGAACTATTTTGGTGTTTGAGCTTAGAAAATGATAAGCTCATAGATTCTGCTTGTGGGGTTCACATTTCAATAAGGATGAGGACATACTTTGGCATATTTGAGGAAATGGCATAGAGTTCTGCAGCTCTATCTTCTTCCCTCGCATTTTAGAAGCATCCTACTTCTATACCCTGCAAGGCCACAAACATGACAACATCTCATGATGTTGATAGGGTGGATAGTTCAGATTTGAGCATCATTGGAACCCACCTATACAAAGTTGATATAATTGAGAGACGATCACATGTACTCGAGAAACTTAATGTGATTGAATAGAGGATGAAGCATCTGGACAAGATGGATGAGATTATAAATCACTTGGACTTACTTGTTAGCACTATTCATGCATGTCAGAGTTCTAGTGTTGTAGCCGAGACATTTGCACCTGAGTCCACTTCTTCCATACTAGTTCAGCAGAATTCTAGAGCACTTCCTGTTTTTCAAAAAGTATCAGTCTCCACACTTCCAGACATGGAGACACTGATTTCAGTAGACGCAACCTGCCTATTCATGTCAGTCATATTACCAGCAGCCAGCACAGTATTCATATCCTCCTCCTCATTAGTATCAGTATTCATAACATTCTGCTTATTATGGTACCAGCAATAGCCTGCTTCACACTTACAATCTCACCATCCACGTTTGTTTAGCAACTAGAGGTAGCTTTGATGAACCGAGTGCTAGATTACCTTGCTTTGTTCATGAAGAACATGAGTGATATAAACTAGAGGCTTGATGACCTAACAACGACGAAGACTTTCATACCAGCCCAGGTTAAAGCCAATCTCAATAACTTCCACTGCAATAAGGAGCATGTAGTACATCATGATCCAACCACTCCCAAGATAGGTATGATTTCTGATTTTTCGTGTTTATATAATGTTAACTCTCAAGAGAGGTAGGAGATTGCCCAGCTTTCATTAGTAAGATTGGGCAATAAATCCACTGCATCTTCATCTTCAAATTCTTCATCTAGCGAGCAGAGATAGAGCATGGAAACAGATGGAGGAGCATTCATTTCTACAAAACACCAAAAAATGAGGAAATCCCAAATCCTAAAAATACAATAATGGGAGATGTAGAGTCGAGTCAGTGGTAGAGGAGAGCACACTCATAATGCATTCTTCTTCAGTAGCAGACATAAAAGCCTGAGACACTTTTTCTTTTCTTTTACTTGTTATGGATGACATTGTATAGTCTAAGTCTGGTTGTCTATATGTACATGTTGATTCTGATGAGAATAAAAATGTTATTCAGATTTTGTTCCATTTCCTGATGCATTGAACAAAGGAACAACATTAAAAATTTTAAAAACAAGACTATCTAATCTTGAAGTGGTGGAAATTCTTCCGAACATCTTCCTTGACATGCCACTCTTAAAAGACATGGAGAATATGCCTACCATGAAGAAGTTGATGACAGAAGCTTGTACCCCAAAATGCCCATCTAGGAAGAGAGGACGTAACATAATATAAACACCACATCTTAACTATGGCTACTTGATAAATCTGTGATTTAATACTCTAAAAGAGATTAATTAAGCCCGGTTCCTAAAAAATCATCTACATTTTATCAATTATCCTGCGTAATTAACATTCGTGCATGTATAAATAAAAATTGCATTTTGTCATTCATAATGCATAAAATAAAAGCCAAAAATCTCAGCCCAATTGACGTGTAAAATAAGCTATATTCCCATATTTTAATTAATTCATGTTAACTCCAAATCACCTAAGAAGCCTCCATTGAGTTCATATTACTGACAAGAATAAAGGAAAAATACAAAAAAATCACTAACATAAATAATTGATAAATAAATCCAAACCTAATTTCACAATTTTTGGACTAAAACTCTAATATCTTTTTCATACAGTGTTTGATTTTATCCTGCTCACTTTTAAACTAATGTACATCCGATTACCTTCAAAACAAGACAAAGTTCAAGTGAATCAAAGCTCATATGTGAAAGTTGGGTTTTGGGCTTTTTTGTACATTATATTTTTTTACCTGATTTTGACTTATTATTTTATGTACCTACTTAACTCTTTTTATTTTATTTTTTTCGTTTATTTTCTTTGATAAAAGTTTTATCAAAATGTGTAAATCCAAATCAAATTAAAACCAAAATCAAAGAAACTAACTGAGTATGAGTGTTCACTAATAATCTGTACGAAAGTCATCTTTATCGTACATTATTTTATTTATCTATTTTCTTAATAAATAAAAATACATAAAATTAGAGTAATCTATAAATATTTATCTTTTATTTTATCATATTTTCTGATTTTTTTTTTCTTAATTAAAAATGATAAAAAAATTGTAAAATCCAAAAATCATGGTATTCTATGTACATTGAATACCCCCAAAAAATCAATTTATGCAAATGACCTATTTTGTTATTGATCCTTTCATGAAAGTTTTAGATCTAGTCGAGACCAGCAATTTCGTAATGAAAATTTTGTGATCCGAGGTTGTTTGCTATTTTTTTTTCAAATTTTCTTTTCTTTTATTTTTCGAATTTTCTGGAGTTGACACATGGTAGCTCATGGAGCCGACACATGTCACTCATTTTTTGCAATTATATTTCATTATTAAATAAATAAATAAATATAATAAATGCCGCCATGTGGCACGATATGGGCCTTCCAATCTCGGCCGATCAGGCGGCCCCAGATCCTTCGTCTTCCTATGATTTCACCACAATTTCCTCTCAAGTGAGTACCGCCTCCCCGCGTTGATCTCTCCAACCATGCTTTCCTGGCAGCATCAATCACCAGCCACCTCCCATAACCACCTGTGGATCGTGTCAACCTCCTCTTTCTAAATCCCCACCGCACTGCCACCGCATCGTATCACTCACGGCCTCGTCAGCCTGATCGCCTTCCCTCCATAGCATGTTGCTCCTCTCCTATTTAACATCGTTGCTCCTCCTTTTATCAGTATCAGTTAACCACACAAATATCAAGAGGGGAGAACCATTTGTGACGGCCCGATTCCCCACCTATGTCGGTGAGATCCGAGCCACCTAGGCTCATTGCATGTGTCTTCTATGTGCGAGCTTCACTTCAGCCTTCGTCGCCATCGAGCCCCCTGCCATTCCACATCTGCCTCGTGCTGTTGAGCCCTATACCCCCGTGCCATGCCACCAACTAACACGCTCCGGCTCCAATACAAAAGCAGCTCCGCCCATTTCATCGACTTGTGTCCCTTTGCGCCTCGCCAACTGATGCAAGGGCGACATCTCCTTCACCTTCTCTCTGCCACACTAGCTGCCCCTCCACCTTAGGATCCTTCATCGACCGTTCGTGCAGCAGCGTAATTAGAGGAGCCTCCTCCACTTCAAGGACTTCGTTGTATCACCCACAGTTCTTCTCCATCCACCGTGCTTCACCAACATCATGCTCTGCCTTTACCACCACCTAGAAGCCCTATCTTTGCTCCGCCACGAGATGCTCTCCTACGTCAGCCACTAGGTGCACAAAGCCTGAGGCCCCCATGCACGTGCGTTGGGGGATCTTTGTAGAGAACCCCCAGCCTTCCAATCAAACTTCACTGCAGCCCACCAACAAGGATCACGTGCTACGCACATGACTTCTTGAAATTTTGCACAAAGCCCTCGGGCTCGGTAATCAATCTTTAGCCCTTCTTCTACATTTTCTCTTTATTTACATTTTGTAATTTTACAAACAACACCTTGAATTCATCTGAAATTTTGAACATCATTTCCGCATTTTTAATTATTAAATAAAGTGCATGTTATTTCTCACTTAATTCTCTATATTTTGGCATGCTCCTTATTTTTTATGCTTTGTGGTTGACCTCTAATAATTATTTTTGCATAATCTTGCATATTTTACCCATTCTATGCTTACAAAATCATATTTAATTGACAATAGCTCAAAAAATTACAGAAAAATCATGAAAAGTAGAATTAATTGTTATTTACATCATAACTAAAAAGAATTGCATTTGCAGCATCATTTGCATTATAAAAATCATTTTGTGGATTTCAATATTTAATTTTCAATAGGTATTAATCTCAATATTTTTAGAATTTTGGATTTTTCTTGGATGGGTCATGTATTGATCTGTCTTAGATAATTTTATTTCCTTAAAATAAGTAGGTTTAGTATTTAATATAATTAATCATTGAGATTCACATTGTCTACACCATTTAATTCATTATATATTCTTACTGCATCTAAATATTCCAAAAAAATTTACAATGCATTTATTTCACCATTCTTCAGATCTCGACCTAGTTTTGTATTTTTTTGACATCATTTGATAGACATTAATTTTTCTATTCCTTAAAATTGGCCCACAATTGCATCTGCATTTAAAAATTGCATTAAAAATACCGAAAAAACTGACTCGAAAATCGCGTATAAACTTTGATAGACACTAACCTAGGTTGTTCCTTTCCCTCATCGAGTTCGACCCTGGGGCTTGCTCAGGCTAAATAAACATAAAATTGCTTCAATTAAAATTTTATTCATGAAATTAAGTGGTTATTTCCTAATTGATTCCGATTACCCGCTTACAATGATCGATACATTTACATTTATTCACGCGTTAATTCCCACAAATTAACAAGAGGGGTTTTCTGGACTCGTCAGATGGTGTCATTGCTGGGGAGGAAAACGAATTCGATTTTTTGTCTAGAAATTAGTGTTTGTTTTTCCATACATACGGGTAGTCTAAATGCTGAACCTTGCCATTGTAATCTTTCCACATTTTTTATTTTCTTGTTTTTATTTTTTGATTATTTTTATGTCAGTCTCTTACACACTCTCTTTCTCTCTTATTTTTCCACAAGGTACCTGACATACATGAACCGGTTTTTCTGAAACCGATGCATCTTCATCGGCTACCCGATAAGCTGCATAAATTAAGATCAAGTCAAGTCATGAGAGAGTGTAGATTCCAGTATTTATTTCAACATTATTAATCTATTTATAATTATTTGCTAGCAGATTCTGTTTGGAATCTCGCATGTGTAAACAAGACGTGAACTTTTTCGATGGTGTGACGTGTCCTATTTCACTCTCTAGTAAGGGTGCGGCCCAACTTGAGTGGCTCGTAGGTTAGACCAACACTGCGGCTATTAGAGATTCCAAGATTTTTGTTTGCGCTCTGAGAACCTAGGGCCACACTGCACTTTAATTAGACGCACATTAGCTCGTTCAACTTAGTCAAAATTTTAAATCATTTCTTCCCGGCTAATAGAACTTCCTGCTATGTGTGCTTTTATCGATTTGCATATCATATATAAATTTTCAATTCTTGTATTGCATTCCACATGAAGATCGCAAGGAATCACTGTAAGTCTTCTAACTGAGCATTCATAATTATTTTCCGTGTGCATCGGCTTTTCCCGATTTCTCACTCTTATTTTGTCACGTAAATTTTAAAGGAAATTGGGAGTGGATGATAGTTGTGTATTTTTTGGTCACCTAGTTTCTAAATGATCGCTTAAATTAAAATTAGGATCGCTAAACGAGGTCAAATGTAATTAAACCATAAAATCAAGAATTGTTGCGGGAGAATAACCCCATACTTGGATTCATTTAGTTTTCTAAGTGAGTAAGAGATGCACACTAGGATAGAGCCAAGCTCCAGAATCTTCATTCAGACTACTAATTCTAGCTAGCTACTTCTAAGTGAGGGAACTACAATCTCCCTTAGTAGAGTGGGTGGTTAAAGGACAACGCGATTGGTACCATCCTCAAGTAACACAGGTAGTTGTTCTGTGATCCATACTTACACCCATACTAGCTAAAAGTGGATGCAACTAGCCGTAGGAATTCAGGCTAGTCTTTAGGAAAATTTGGATACCCAATAGCTCGTTAATTCTTTTCCAGGATTGATTTTCTTCACCAATTTAAATTGACAAGATAATTGGCCGAACTCTTGCGGCCTTCACCGTGTGAGTTGATGAACCTGGTGTTTAAATAATGTTTGCATTGGTGTGTGTAAATCAAAAATCACACACTTGTGCCATCACTCTACTTGATTTAAAAATTGGGGTTTCTTCTGTTGAGTATTCCATGCACTTGAACATTTTTAACTAAGATCTACTATTTCAGCACATCTACCTCCTTTGAAATTGATGGGACATTGGTCTCTGTATCCACCAGATTATTTCTTATCGATCAAACCCAAATCATCTAAACTCTCTTCTGCCAGGAATCCTCCAATATTTGCAGGAGACTCTCACCCTCAAATGAATCCAGTCCACTCTATGAATTCTGATTAATTTTACTCAGAACATCCGACTGAATTCAATGCTCTACATCCTCTCCCACCCTTTTCTACACATAATCAACTTCCATCCTAGGATGACCCATCTTATTCCTGATTTCTCACTAGAACTCATGAACCATTTAAATAACAATCTTTTATTGAGACAAACGACTGGCAGAAACATCACAACTGACTTCATTTTCTCATCACAATCTTGTTGGGATAGGTCATCAATTCACATAAACATTTCCGAACTGGACCATAGGGATTAATATGATGACCTAACCAAAACAAATGTAGCAACCTGCACCTAATTATTATCCATACTAGATTGACCCAAATGATCAAATATCTTTTGACCAACCCATATACCACTCCTTCAGACATTTTGCACATACAAAGGACTGTACCAATGATATTGACACACATGATCCATGTATGTTGACTCCACTGTATGAGGATTCGACCATTCATGACCACGGAAATGGACTCTACTCAATCCAGCATTACGTGCATGAGTCTTGGTATGTTGAGTATAAGACCAATAGATTTCTGTAGAATCATCCCTTAAAGCAGACTCTGCCCATGATTGATGATGAAAATTTTTTACAGATGAAAAGTTAAGACAGAGAGGGTATATGTTGGGAGAATTTCTACCTAGCTCATGGATGAAATTAGAAGATGAAGTAATGGATCTCAGGTTGAAAATCTAGAGAATACTCAAATACCCACAAACTCTGTACACCCTAAGGATGACTATGATAGAGACACCTCTACATATTACTCCTTTAGGGATGACTCTGACTCAACATATCTATGACCCTCCTCATATGTGCAAAGCATGACATTTACATGCCACATCAAAGGACCAAAAATTCGAAAAATTCAAAAACACCCAAAAAATTGAAAAACCCGAAAATACCATAAAAAATTGAAAGTAGAGTCTATTTGAAGAATTTAGATCTCGCTTTGAGGGAAGCAATGGATAAAAGATTAATTTTTGAACTTCCCTTAATACAGGTCATTCAACACTTTCCTGACCTTGAAAGACTTGTAAAGAGTAAATTAATGTAGAAGAAGTCAAGCAGGAAGAGAAGAACGAATAAAAGACATATATTGTCAATGGCCACCTCATTGATGATAAGAAGAAAGACGCAAAGCTGCAGAGTGACGCAGTTGCCTAGACTAAGGAATAAAAGACACAACATTCACCCATGCCTGAATCGATGATGACTCACCAATCAATATCCTCACGACCTCATTGTTTGACAAGCTCAAATTCAGACCAATCAAGAAATCAAGAGAGATTGTTTAGCTGGCTAATCGATCCATAAAACAATCGAGAGGAATTATTTTAGTCATCGGTACATTCTAAGGTGCTCTGCTCAAAGGGTACTTCACAATCATTGATATTTAGCATAAAGGAGAATTCACCCAATCTCCAATCATTCTTGGAAAACCATTCTTAGCCTTAGCTAAGGCAATTATAGAGTGCGAGACTCGGGAAATCAATTTTATCACATTGGGAGCACTTTGATCTCATCCGGTTTTTGAGGAAACACGATATTCCAAGGCAACCCACAAAGCCGTCAACAATCGTAACCATCAAGTGGTAGAAGAGCCCTACCCCGTTGCCACAACTGAGATAACGATGGTTGAGCAGACCATTGGATCAGAGACTTGCCTCACTCTTCCATTTCTCGCGACGTGGACCTCAATTACTTTAGTGACAAATCCTATGGAGGAGCTCCTAATGCAGGAATTTTATGGTGCTCCTGATGAGGATACACAAGCATGGGCTAACTCTAAGTTGTACAAGATCGAATCTAACCACACTGATCAAATCAATCTGACATAGGAACTCACCAATGCCAATCCAACTGAGATCAAATACGTGGCATGTCTGCTGACCACGGAGGAATATTTCAGTGGTTATTCATTTTGTCGTGCTCCTGATGAGGATACACAAGCATAGGCTTACTCTAAGTCGTACAAGACCTCATCTAACTACCTTGATCAAATTGATCTGACATAGGAACTCACCAATGCCGAGCCAACTAAGATCAAATACGTGACAGGTCCACTGACCAGTGAGGAATATTTCAATGGTTATTCATTTGATGAAGACATGTTTGTCAACACCTCACCCAAGGACCTAGACCTTCACAGACGACAATGACTAAATTAACCAATCCTGTTAAACTGATTGCTCCTTTATCTAGTCGGTTATGTGGTGAGAAGAAGAAGAGTACTGATTCCTTAAAGCGTCCCCACGAAAACTTAAAGCCGTATCTATCTCTTCATGTTGCTTCAGGTTCTAGAAAACCGACTATGAAAGTCAACTTCGACATACCGGAAAAGGAATCTTCTAATGATTCTTCATCATGTCTGGATAAGATGATCTTTAGGAGTGAGCTCAGTTCGGCAGCTCTGAATCCCTATCTAAGCAGGCATCCAAATATCGATCCTTGTTGGATGACTCCTGCTCCTCACTACTTCTCCACTAGAGCTGATTCCCCTAGTCTCACTAAATATACCAGTATAATCTCTTATGACCAGAGTGTGACTGGTGCTTCAAAATATTCATCATTTATGTCAATTGACCACAAGACTGAGCACATTTTGAGAAAACAACTTACGAACAAGCTTAAGAACGAGAATACTTGTGTGCCTCCACCTTCCAGTACTATTCTTCTGAGGATAACTCCGACGATGACTAGGAATCATCTGGCTCATATGCTTCATCTTCTTCCCATCAATACACTATCTAGTATGATTCTTCTGAGGATAACACAGATGATGGCTGGGACTCATCTACTACATCTTCTTCCTATCATTATGACCTCCCACAACTTGCTCACAAAAAGATTTGCTGAAAACCTCCTTAATCATAGGCAACCCTCCCTCACAACCACATTGGTTCCCATGTACTTCTTCTTCCTATACTTAGGCCAAGGCCCAAAATATAGGGGGGACCGATGCCATTTTCGCTCATCTTTTCTTCTTAGACTGTCCTCAGCCTATGTATAGGGGGTGGGATGATCTCTATTTTTCTTTTTCTATTTTTCACTCTCTTACACTTGACCCAAGCTATTGCACTTCTTGTGCTCTAAGGACAACACTCGCTAAGTATAGGGGGTGCATATATACTATGTATATATTTTACCCATAGCTCGTACTTTCGCATAAGTCTATATTCTTATTTAGCAGGTGGGTAACTAACTTGTAAAATCTATAAATAAACTAATTGTATCTTTTGCTTAACAAAAGTTTCGAAAAATGGCTTCTTATTCTTTTTATGGGAAAAAACTTGCATTAAAAAAACTAAAAAAACCATAAAAAGGAGAATAGAAAAATTATTTGCATTCCATACATTTGCACTTCATCCAACATTGCATGCATTTGCATTAGTGAAAAGCCCTTGGGTTCTGAACTAAGTTTTGAGCAGAAACTGAGAGTGGTCTTGACTTGACCTTAATCCATCTAATTTTCAGAGCAACTTCACCGAGAAAGAGGATTTTAGAAGCTTCAAGTCTTTGACTTAATTCTTCGAGTTCCACATGACGATGTGTAGAATTTGACTCTTAGTGTCTAACCCAGTCACCTCATTTTAGGTACGACTCTTGAATAGGGAATTAATCTGTATTCTCGCACTATGCACTTAGCTCAACTCAGACGAGGTGTTGGAAGACTGTGTAAGTCTCTTTTATGGTAGCATGGATATCTAAAGATTGGAGTTCAGGTTGATATAAAGCTTCGGATAAAGGATGGGTAGATGCACACAACTTTTTCTAGGACCCCAAAACATGTGCGGAAAGAATATCCGCATGGGCACAACAAGATCCATGCAGAGCTACCAAAAATCCAAACAAAAGAAGCCTACTACCAAATAAATATTTTACTAAAAAAAAGTTCCAAGCTTCAAAACAACCTGCAGATCTAGGAGGAGACTTGGCTAAACTGGTCGGCTTCACAAAGAGAGGTGACTACACTAGTCACCCTCCAGTTCTTTTCCCCTTCTTCTACAAATTCCTCCCCTTTTTTCGATTGTGAACACAGCACGACACACCTTAGAAGGAAATACCTAACTCCCCGAGGACGAGTTGTTGGAGGAGAGGTTTGCATGGTAGTCTTCCATTATTGATAGGAAGAGCTCACCCCTTTCACACACATGACACAGTTGTTCAATGTTCATGGGGTATGCTTTGGGAAGGGGATTGATCTACGATGATTTATAAGCTGAAATGGTGACAGTTATGTGTAGAACTTAGAGGCTGTTGATTTTAAAACCCTAATTCTCACTGAAGATCTGCCAATCTAATAATCCATAGGTCGGGTCAAGCTCCATTTTAACCTTTTTCTCATGGTCTTGGTATGGAATCCAATCTAATTTCACCTCATTTCATTTCTTTAACTGCTCGGGGCGAGCATGGTTTAAGTATAGGAGGTTGATGAATCTGTGATTCATCACTCTAAAAGAGATTAACAAAGCTTAGTTCCCCAAAATGCATCTGCATTTTTTAATTATCTTAAATAATTAACACTCATGCATGTATAAATAATAATTGAATTTTATCATTCATAATTGCATAAAATAAGAAGCCAAAAATCTCAACCCAATTGACCTATAAAATAAACTAATTTCCCTTATTTTTAATTAATTCATGCTAACTCGAAATCTCCTAAAGTCATCAACATTGTGTGCATATTAATAACAATAATAAATGAAAAGTACAAAAAATCTAACATAAATAACAGACAAATAAATCTATAATCTAATTTCAGAATTTTGGGACTAAAACACTAATATCTTCCTCATCTCTGATTTGATCCTACCTATTTTGTCCTAATGTACATTCAATTACCTTCAAAACAAGTCCATATTCAAGTGAATATGAGCTCAAATGTAAAAGTTGGGTTTTGGGCCTCTTTTGTACATTATATTTTTTTACCTAATTTTAACTTACTATTTTATGTACCTACTTAACTCTTTTTATTTTATTTCATTTTCATTTATTTTCTTTGACAAATGTTTAATCCAAATGCGTAAAAATCCAAATCCAAAATAACACTAAAATCAAAGAAAATAACTAAGTCCGAGTGTTCATTAATAGTTTGTACGAAAGTCATCTTTATTGTACTTTATTTTATTTCTCTACTTTTTTGGTTATAAAGATCTAACAATAATCAAGTAATGTGTAAATATTTATATTTTATTTTATTGTATTTTTTTGATTTTTATCTTAATTAAAAATGCCAAAAAAATTACAAAATCCGAAAATCAAGGTATTCTATATACATAGAATACACCCAAAAAATCACTTTATGCAAATGAACTATTTTGGTAATGGTCCCCTTATGAAAGTCGTAGATGTTGCCAAGGTGAGCAACTTTCATGAAGAAAATATTTTGATCCGATGTTGTTTGGTATTTCTTTTTTATTTTTCTTTTCTTTTATTTTTCGAAGTTTCAAGAGCTGACACGTGGCAACTCTTAGAGATGCCACATGTCCTCATTTTCCACATTTATATTCTGTTATTTATAATAATGATAATAATAATAATTAATGGCCACCGTGCGGCACGATCCGAGCCTCCCGGTCTCGTCCGATCGGATGACCCTAGATCCTTCATCTTCCTCGTATAATTTTGCCCCAATTTCCTCTTAAGAGACCTCTGCTTCCTCGTGTCATTCTCTCAAACCTTCCTTTCCCGATATCCATTAATCATTGTCCACCTCCCATAACCACCTACAAATCTCATCAACCTCCTCTTTCAAAATCCCCACCGTGCTGCCACATCATCGTATCATTGACGCCCTCGTCATCCTGATCACCTTCCCTCCATAGCCAGCCCCTCCTCTTCTATTTAACACCATCGCTCCTCCATTTCTTAGTATTCGCCGACCACACAAAGAACAAGAGGGAAGAATCACTTGTGACAGCCCGGTTCCATACCTACACTGACGAAATCCGAGCTACCTGGGCTCATTGCATGCATCCTCAATGCGTAATCTTCATACCAGCCTCCATCGTCGTCCAGCCCCCTCCCATTCTACATCTGCCTCGTGTCGTTGAGCCTTCCACCTCTGTTCCTCGCCACCAACTTCCCCCTCTAGCTCTACCACACAAGATCCTCCACCCATTCATCGACCTACGTCCCTATGTGCCTCGCCAACTGACGCAAGGGTGGCATCACCTTCACTCCACCACACTAGCTTCCTGTCCACTTGACGATCCTTCATAGACCCTTTGTGCAACAGAGCAATCGGAGGAGCCTCCTCCACTTCATAGACTTCATCAAGTAAGCCGCAGTTCTTCATCGTCTATCGTGCTTCACCAACATCAAGCTCCGCCTTCACCAATGTCATTGAGTTCCATCTTCGTCCGCCATGAGACGCTCTCCTTTGCCAACCAGTGGGTGCATGAAGCCCGAGGCACCAATGCGCATCGGTGGCACGTGCATCGGGGGATCTTTGCAGAGAGCCCCCCCCCCCCCCCCCCCCCGCCTTCCAGTCAAACTTCATTACAGTCCACCAACAAGAGTCACATGCTACACATGTGACCACTAGGATTTTCTCACAAATCCCCCTAGGCTCGATAATCAATCATTATCCCTTCTTCGACATTTTCTTTTTATTTAAATTTTATTATTTTGCGAACAGAACCTTGACTTCATCTGAAATTTTGAAAATTATTTTCACATTGTTTAATTATTCAAAAAATTGCACATTGTTTCTCGCTTATTTCTTTATTCTGTAGCATGCTCCTTATATTTTATGCTCTATGTAACCTCTAATAATTATTTTTGTAGAATCTTGCATTTTTACCCAATCTGTACTTAGATAATCATAATTAATTAATCGTAGCTCTAAAAAATACCAAAAATTCATGAAAAGTAGAATTAATTGTTATTTACATCGTGCCCAAAATGAATTTCATTTTCATGCATTATTTTCTCTATAAAAAATATTTTTTGGATTTCTATATTTAATTTTCAATATGTATTAAACTCAATATTTTAAGATTTATGATTTTTCTAAGATTGCTCAAGTATTGATCTATCTTAGATAATTTTATTTCTTGCAAATAAGTAGAATTAAATTTTATTACAATTAATCATTGAGACTCACATTTTTTCACTATTTGATTCATTAAATATTCATATTGCGTATGGAAATTCCAAAAACAAAACAGAGCTTTATTTTACCATTATTCACATCTCGACTAAGTTTTGTATTGTTTGGACATCGTTTGATTGACATTAATTTTTTTAGTCCTTAAAATTGGCCTACATTTGCATTTGCATTTAAATTTGCATTAAAAATACCAAAAAATCGACCTCGAAATCCTTGCACGAACTTTGATAGACATTAACCTATGTCACGAACTTTGATAGACATTAACCTATATTCTAGCGTTGCCTCCTTGAGTTCGACCAAGGGGCTTGTCCAGGCTAAATAAACATAAAACCAATTCGATTAGATTTGATTAATTAAATTAAATGGTTTTTTATTGATTGATTCTGATTACTTGCCTACAACAAACGACACATTACATTTATTCACATGTTAATTCTCACAAACTAGCAAGAGGGTTTTTCCAAACTCGTCACTACTGCAAGTGCCATAAACCATAAATTCCCAAATAAAAGGAGAGATGGGGGAGTACCCATTGTCAGATGCTAGATTTCTGATCTACAGTTTTATTGTACTCTTTTCGACGATGGTTCATCTATTAGCATAATGACTTTCTTATTACTTGAGAATCTCAAACTCAGGCCTCTTAAGAACAGAAGAATGATTCTTCAATTTGTAGATCGATTATCAACAACAAATGGCATACTTGAAAATGTTGTTGTGACGGCACACAACATGAGCTTTCCTTTAGACTATGATGTTATAGATATGGAATCTTTAGTGTTGTTACATAACACCTCAATTTTTCTTGGACAACACTTTCTACGTATAGTGAAAGCTATCATTGATTGTGGTGAAGATATAATCACTTTTCATTGTGAAAGGGGTTATTGTAGAGATGAACTCCGAGCTGAAAGTGAAAGCCACATCAGATGAGAGTGTTTCTGATTCATCTGACACAGAAAACTGTGATTTTGTAGCTGAGATCAGACATGAGCCATTATCTTTGAATGATTTTAAGACCCGAGAATTCCTCTATAAAAGGAAGACTTGGAAAGCATAGTATTCTATAGTCTGCTTACTGAAGATGGGAGTAATGTGGATGATGTGCATAAAGTGTCTGAAGAAGATTTAACAATTCCTAAGGACATCAAAGAGATGATGATGGTTTACGGTTGTGATATTTTTCAGGCTAGCTTTAATTCACTCTTACCTTTTATGTCGGTGATTGATCGTTACAAATCCGTTAAGTACTTTCACTACATCAGCCCTAGTCGTGGGTTTGAGGATTTAGACATGGACACGTATGAGGACAACCCCAATTTCGACTTTCATCTCATTGATTCTTTAACTCAACGGACACGAAATAAGGTCATGCTTCTTCCTACTTGAACATTGTATATTCTTTTCACCTTGTTTATTCCTTTCGTTTTATTTTTTCTTTCTACAATTTTTATCATTCACTTATTTTCGTGTGTGTGTGTGTGTTTATGTGTTATACTTAGGATGACTTGATCATAAGTGTGGAGGAGAATGACATCAATTGTCCTATTTTCATTCTATTTCATCACTCATGCTGTAGCTTATACTAAGGGATCCTTTACCCTAGGAGTGATGTCGTTCATTTCTTTCTTGTTTATTTTTGTTTTATTTTCTTTTGCTCTCTTGCTTGTCCCTTAACTTGTTTATATTCTTTTCTGTAATTAGGAATCTTTTACCTTAGGTATGGGGGGACAAGTCGAGTAATTGAGTTTGTACATTCTTTTTGTCGATTTTCCCTATGTGTACAATCTTTTCTACTTAGGATTATTTGATCCTAATTGTAGGGGGTCTAACCGACTTCTATTCATTCTATTGTTTATTCTTTTTAGTCGTTTTAGTATAGGATTCTTTTCACTTTTTTATACTTAGTGTGAGTTATGTCTTCTTTTGTCGCTTTTTTGGTCATTATGAGGACATAGTTCGAGCTAAGTATAGTGGTGTCCTATATATTATATATATACTTTAGACAAAACTTGTACTTTTTTGTTTAATAATATGGCTAATAAAATTGGAACAAAAATGTTTTGTAAAATATTTTCAAAAAATCTTTTATAAAATATTTTGAAAATTCTTTTGCAAAAATATTTGTAACCTCTTGGTAAAAATTATTGTAAATTTTTTTTGCAAAAATTGATGTAAATGATTTTAAAATTATTTTATTTGTAAATGCCTCATAAAATTATTTGTTGTGCAAAATTATTGGTGTGTATATTATTTTTGAAATATTTTAAAATGAAAAATTTGAAAATTTAGTTCGTAAAATTGGTAAAATAATTGTAAAATATTTAGTAAAATCTTTTATAAAAGATTTTTTGTAAAATTACATGCTAAATCTTTGTAAACTAGTTTTGTAAAATTATTTTCCAACCTTGTCTATAAATAAAGTTGTGTAAGATATGTGCATAAACTTGTTGTAAAATTCTTGTGAATTAAAATTGTAATAACTTGTAAATTATGTGAATAAAATTCGTTTATAAAAGTTGTATTTAAAACTTATATATAATATTCTTTAATAAAAGTTGTATGTTTTCTTATAAGTAAAATCCTTTTTTAAAATATTGTATATAAAATTTGTAATAACACTCTTTTTGAAAATAAAAATCTTGTATAAAAGAGATATAATTCTTGTATATATTTTCATATAAAATCCTTTGTGAATGTGTACAAATCCTTGTTAATTCTTGTAATTGCGTCTTATTCTCTAACTTTATCAAAATTTTAAAAAAAATAAAAAAATAGTCTAGAATTCATAAAAATTTACCAAAGCTTTTTAAAAACCACATAAAAAGTTTAAATAAAAAATTCTTTTCAGTAAAAAAATTTGCATTTCCATTCACATTTTTCAGAAAGAAATTGATGATTAAACTAGTCTAGAAAAAATTACGAAGAATGGAACTAGGTTAAGACCTTAATCCACTTAATTTAGAGGAACCTTATACGAACTGGAGTTGAGACTTCTTAGGTCGAGAAACTTAATT
This sequence comes from Ottelia alismoides, assembly GCA_037367405.1. Taxonomy (NCBI): domain Eukaryota; kingdom Viridiplantae; phylum Streptophyta; class Magnoliopsida; order Alismatales; family Hydrocharitaceae; genus Ottelia; species Ottelia alismoides. The sequence continues at coordinate 60,661 of JAZKJV010002459.1, read as the reverse complement.
TGTGGGGTTCTTAATACTATGTTCACATGTCATCTTGATTGGTCTAAGTAGAATATTTCTAGACACACACATGATTCTTTAATATAGTGACCTAACTTGTACAAGCACCTCGCACGTAGCTCAACATAGATGAGATGGTGAGGGGTAGACTCCACTAGCTTGAGACACACGTCAATGGAAACATATGCAGTCACTATATGTGGCCATTGCACCCCAACCTAGTCTAGTGGCATGGATGTCTAGGATGTTGTGGGTTGAAATAATGCTTCGAATGAGGGATGGTCTGCTGGGACAATTTTTTCAAGACCCCAAAATATTGGCGAAAAACAAGATTCTATATTTGTCGGGTGCAAAAGATCAATGCAGTGCAACAATACTTTCTACCAAAAAGGAAGCCATACACAAAATACATACATGACCACAATGGTCCAAGCTTTAAAGAAGCTACATATCTTAGTGGAGACTTGGCTAAACTAGCCAAGCTTCACAAAGAGATGTGGCTACGCTGGTCACATTCCACTTCTTTTCTTATTATTGTATCTTCTCCCCCCTTTCAATTGTGGACACAACACGTACCGGAACTTAGAAGGAATATTCTTGCCCACCCCCCCCCATTCTTGCTCCTTTCCCGCTCCTCGAGGAAAAAGTAGCTAGGCTGGGGAATTACGGTCGCCTTTCTAAGGAAGGTTCTTCTTTGTCATTTCAAATGTGGGGAGCTATATTTCACATTCACGGACAAGTAAGATTCATAGTCATCAGAGTTTATGTATGAAGACTTATTCTTACCTGACTGTCGAAATGAACTAAATTGAGACTTGTGGAAATTTACTGAGTCTAAAATCTTATTCACAATAAGGTTCCGCCAAACTAATAACCCAAAGGTCTGACTGAGCTCCAAAATTTAAATTTATGAAGAATAGTTTAAAAATCAAATATGTTCCAAGATCTTTCTTTTTCCTTTTCCTTTTTCTTTTTTGTTATTTATTCTTCAAGTAAGTGTTTGGTAATGAACTAACAAGGTAAATTATAGGGGGTGATGAATCACCAATTCATCATCTTTATGCATCTAATTTTGCTTAGAACCCACCTGTAAATAACATTAATTCTCACTTTTTAATATTCTAAGATCATTTGTAAATAGTGTATTAATATCATTGTTTTAAACAAATATAAAAAGATAAAGAAATAAAGGAAAAATAAAGAAAGCAGTATTGCATGAATGAAATAAATACAGGCTGATCCAAACCCCTAGAGTAGCCCAAGACTTATCCTAATAGACAAGAAATAAATTAGGGTAAGATAGGGTCATTAATCTTTAAAAATTCCAGAAAATAAATCTCACATGTATATATTCATCATTGTTCATAATGTATATATCTTGTGCTATTTTATGTAGCATTAAATCATTCTCAAAAAAAATATTTTCTTCTTGAACCTTGTACATAAAAATAAGCTTTAAATAATAAAGATAATTGCAAAAAGAAAACATGTACAGAATAAGAGAGACAATACTCTGAAAAAGTCGTAAAGTCAAAATTGAAATATCAATATCTGCTCGATACAAACTCAAAATAAATAAAACTCATTTCATTGTGTTCAAAATTATAAAGCTTTAAAATAAAGTTTGTCTAATAAAAAATGGATTTAAGTTGTGAAAGTCGGTATTTAGAGTGCTATTTTACAAAGTTGTCTATATTATACATAGTTATTTATTTTTTGTATTTCTTCTTATTTTTTACATATTTTTTTTGTATTTTTACATATTTTTTATTTATGTAAATTGCAAACAAAAATAAAAATATTTTAAAATAGCCAAAAATAAAATAATTGTGATTTTCCTTTAGGCATAATGTACCTATATTCTACATAAGCTTATTTATTTAACCCATAAAATTAATTCATAAAAATAAAATAAAAATATATTTCATATATTATAATTATTGTGTAAATAAATAAATATAAAATAATGTAGATTTTTGTAAAATTAAATAACTAAAAATGTGTATATTCTATATATATGTATGCATTTTGAAGCTATGAATAAAGGATCTATTTATTTTAACATAATAAATTAACTTATTTAATTTATTAAATTCATCTAAAATTAAGTTATGTATTTATAAACATTATTTATTTTAAACTTTTTTAAATTTAAAACTGTTTTCTTTTTAATTCTATTTATTTATTTATTTTAGTGTTTTTGTCATCTACTCTTTAGACCCATTCGGGTTTAAGTTCTGATTGGTTGGACGCATGCCAACTACCCCTCTATGCCAATCCCTAGACCGTTATTCTTCCCCTCTTTATGCCGACCTGGTCATCTATCCTTTTCGTCGAATTCTTGTGCCTGAATAATTTTTGCACATCCTAGATCGATGCTCGAATAAATTTTATCCCATTATTTCCTCGGTTTGTGTGCCATCTGAATTTTGAAATTCATCCTCACCATCTCCTATAAATTAAGCTCATGGCCTTTTATTTATTTATGATCTATTTTTCTCCACCTTTTTACCCACGATCAAGCCTAGGAGCTCGCCTGAGGAAACAACGAGGGTGGCCCTTGATTAGGAGTATGAGTAAAGGGCTAAAGAGTGAGATCCACGACACCATCGAAGATCTCCTATAAGCCAAGATTCTCTGACCAATTCATAACCAAATTGAGGCCAAGTCCACCCGCATTCCATCATAGATACATTAGATTAGCTTTCCTAGCGTTTTTATTTCATTTTAATGCATTTGTATTCAACATATTAGATCTATAATTTTACCTTAGATCTGCTCGAACGGAGGTTCTGTACATATGATTTTATTCCCTAATCACTTCAATCACCTCACTCATACATTTCCGCTTCTTGACAAATACTTTGCACAACCTAATCGACTCAGATCTGAATCTGATTTAAGACTTCTAATCTTGATCTTTCACATTCTCTAAGATCATCCTATTCACCCTCAAATTGTCATTGTTTTTGCTTAATAATATTGGTCTAATTTGTGTCTCGAACAACTATTAATTTGCAGGGAATAGGAGATGCATTTGGAGCAAGATCCGGCTTCAGAAGGTACACATTTGAGAACACTTGAGCTTGAGTTTCAGGTCCTTGATTAGCGAGGCCAAGAGCAGATCATAATGCCCATTTACTGCAAGACTTCATCAGGAACATCTCGAGGCCATCATATGTCAGATCAAAGCTTGGAGAGAGGCGATCAAGATGAATCAAGATCATCTGTAGAGACCTTATTCTCAGTTCTTCCATCTTGCTTAAGAGGCATTGGATTAAGAACTAGCGCTCCAGATTCGATCAAGACTGCATGTTCATGCCTAATTCCTATCTTCTTGATCAGATCTGGAAACACCACATCTCAGCCGCTTGTCTTTCACATGCCACTCATACATTAGTGGTGATTTTTGTGCTCCTATAGTTTAGATATTTGTAAATAAATAAAATGTTTATACATGTCATATTCTGGTTGATTGAATAACTGCATACAATCCCTCATATTTTCTTATTTACGTTTCATTCCTTCATTTACAGAATCGCATGTGTTAGCACAAGCTTTTGAGAAATTTTCAATAAAAGTCCTTGTTTATTGTTGTTATTAATTTCTCCAATAAGTTTAAATGATTGCAATAAGTTCCATGTTTGCCTGAGTCACATGTGTAAGAACATTAATATTTTTTTATTTGCATAATTTACCTACCCATTTAATTATTTATTAATAATTAGTCTTTATAGTTCCTACTAAATGCAGTTAGGTTAATTCTGCAGCCCTTTATTTTCTTATTATTTACTCTTAATAGTTCGCTAAATATTTCTAGAAAGTCCCAAAAATCAATTTATGTTCATGTTTGATTGATTCAAACATCATAATTTTTGTTTTGAAATTTTCATTTATTTGTTATTTTATAAAAATCTAAAACCGCCTTTCTTTTCCTAGTTTACAATCAAAAATTCATAAAAATTTAAAAAAATCTAAAAAATTATAGTAGACGTCCATTATTATATTTTATCATTTTTATAAATTTCACACAAAAATATTTTCAGAAAATCGTAAAAATAGAAAAAATTCAAAAAGATTTAAAAATTTCATATAAATTCATAGAAATTCAGAAAAATGCCCATTTGGATTGTTTTACATCTTAATAAATTCTCTTCCACATAAAAATTTTTTCCATATTATTTTTTTATTTTCAAAATACAAAATGGTAGCATTCTTTTATGTTAATCGCTATTCTAATTTTTTTATTCTTTATATAATTAAAAAATCTAAAAATATCATAAAAATAACATATATATAACAGAAAATAATTTTCTGTATTTTTTATTATTGTAATATTTAAAGTATATAAAGTTGTGTTTTCTATTATATATATATATATCTTTTATAAATTGCTTTTCAAAATTTAAAATATAAAAAATTTCAATTTTTAAGAATCAATTAAAAATTAGAAATAAAAAATATAAAAATATAAAATATTAGAAAACCATAAAAAATATAAAAAAATTCGGTATTAATTAGTAATAATTAATTGACCCTTGGTTATTATAGCCTACCTGAGTTTGATCCTCTTTGTTATACTAGGTTAAACAAATAGCATTGGTTCTTGAATTAGAATGAAATTTTTTGATTTGGGAATTTGTTGGTGATAACCAAGGTATTTCAAGGGTCGTACGGTTTCACAAGGCGAAACCATAATCGGTGCATTGACAACTCAATAAACCCTAATTAATCAACAATTAACCCACGATATAATAACAACAATGAATAGGAAAAATGTGAGTTAAAATTTATTATTCTCTACAATACAAAATGTATATCAAGTAAGCATGTAGATGTCGAACCACATCGAGAAAAATAGGTAGCCTATGATTTTTGCTAATCAATGTGTACTATGTACAAACCTATCTTTTTTACCTATTTATTGCTTTTATGGGTTTTTAATTTTATATATATATTTTTTGGATTTTTTTATATTATATTTTTTTATTTATATAGATTTTAATTTTCTGATTTTCATATTTTCTTTTTCTTTTTATTAAATAATAGACTATATACGACAGCATATACCATATAGAGAAATATAATTAGTAATATTACTATAAATAAATAAAATGAAGTAAATATTTTTTTGGTTTTAACTTTTTTTCTATTATTTTTTTTATTTTTCTGGATTTTTTCTAATTTTATGTATTTTTAAAGTTAAGAATATCAGAAACCAGGGATTAAATAATAGGTCAAAATTGAAATGAAGATTAAAAATAGGGAATTAAGTCCAAAACTCCTCAAATCAGGTTTTATGGATAGATAATAACATAAATAAAATTTAGAAATTGAAAAAAAATGTTTATGGTATTTCTGGCGATTTTTCACATTTATGAAGGATTTTGTGGTTTTTAAATTTTTAATTTTATTCATTTCCATTTTTAGGGATTTTTGGTTTGGTGGTAATAAATACAACAATAGCAAAATAAATATTTTTTGAATTTTTCAAAATGTTTTTTTCTATTTTTGGTATTTATATTTCAAACTGGGGTAAAAATGTACTCATTTTAATTCTTATAAATAGCTAAAATGGCAAAATTTTCAAAATAAAAATGGAGCGTGAAAATACATGTTAGCAGGCATCTAACCCTATCTTTGCACATATTTTGGAGCATGGGTGATATTTTCAATAAATGAAATACTAGCACCAAAAATACATGAACTAGGAAGGGCAAATTTGTAAATAAAATAAATAACATGGGCATATATGTAATTTTACTGAAAATGTACAATGTCTAATAAATTTTATTGGACTAAATACAAATATAAAATTTGCAAGGGTACACTTTCAATTTTGCCACCTTACGTGGGACAGCACGTGAAGTGACGTGGACTGGACCCATTTGTAAGGTCAATAAACAACAAGGGTTGTTATGGAAAAAATCCACATTTATTTACTATATATATTCCATTTACAAGACTAATAAATAAATACAAAAAGAACGGGGTGAAATATGCAATTTACCCCAATAATGCGCGGAGATGGACGGCTTCGATCGTTCAGTTAAACAGTTATCACACTCTCCGCTCCCGATGATGCTTCAGCTATGGACGCTCGAGATTAGACTATGCGGGACAATCTGGTAGTTGAGGTTGGCGAGATCCAACGATTGGCGATTGATTTGGGGTATCTTCCCAGATCGGACGGTTGTTTCTCTCTTCGAAGAACATGGAAGAATAGCGTGCTTCTCTGCCTTCGATCGATGATATCTCCTTCATCTGATAGTCTTCTTTGATTGTGCTTGGCTCTACACCTCCAGGGAGGTCGTCTGTAGTTGGTGATGCCCACAAAATGGTCCAGAACCTCGAGGAGAGGCCCATCTAGGTCAAGGTCAGTAAGGGCCCTTTTGAACCTCTCCCTAAGTCAATCCAAGCCCAGAAGGGCACATTTCACTCGGGACCTACACAAGGAAGATGTATGGCTCAAAGCGACTTGCTTCGACCAGAAGTAAAGCTGAAATTCATGAAGGATGAGGTGGGCGAAAAGGAGCCGACGAGAGGCAATAAAGGACCCTCGATTGGCAGATACACGATGGATCAGGGGGCTCGATGGGTGAATCAGATGGAGAACGCATAGGGAAAGAAAGTGTAGACGACGTGGTGAAAGGGAACAGGTCGAGTCACGATAATGTTGTTGACCTCGAGAGCTGCGGCGAGGTATCCTAACTAATCTATGCTAACTCATTAATTAAAACTCGAAAGTAAATGCAGAAAACTAAGTACAGGAACTAAAACTACCTAGAACGGGAAGAAAAGCAACTCTTATACCTGAGGAGTGCTCAGGGAGTTAGGCGGTCAGATCTCGCTGTGGACCACCTCTCATCCTAGCTCTAACGCTCTTTGAGAATGGGGAAAGGCTCATTGTCACCGGCCTTCAACGCACACACACAAGGACTTGATCAGGGGCTCCAAGAGGAATCAAGAAGAGAAGTAGGCCAGGAAACTTATTTATAGACAATGGGGTTCTGATGGACTTCGAGGTGGATTATTGACTGGCTCGAGGGATCAATAAGATCTAATGGTCAGGCGTGAGAGAAGATCGTGATGGGAAGGGAATCAATGATTGCTCGAGGTGGAAGAATTAATAGCGCAGCCTGGAAAAATCGAAGAAGATGAGGGACTCAATGCTTTGATAGTAGTTAGAGCTGAAAGTTGAGTTGACATGGGTCCCATTCCCTGGAAGATGATTGGGCCACATCAGCCCACTACAGGACAAAATAGGCCATTTTTATTCAAAAATAAATAATTAAAAATGTAATTTTTTATTAATTTTTTATTATAAAATAAAAATGTTTATTATTTTATGTAGTGTTTTAATATGATTTGAATTAATTTTTCGATGTTATTTATTACAAGTTAATTTTTAGGGGTGTATTTATAGGTATATTCATCTATGTTTTCTACATTTTTTTATTTTGTATTTTTTGTTTTTTATTTCATTCTCTCATTTATATATATTTATAAATTATTTTTAGGTATATAAATATATTTTTATTATATTTTTATGATATTATTTGTGCACATAAATAAATAGAAGGTAAAATATATAAGTACAAGTATTTGTATTTTGTCTATGTATTTCGTATATTTATTTTCTTTTGTGTTTTCTTTGAATTTTTATTCTATTCTAAATGTGCACATATACTATAAATAGTATTTGCAAAATCACAAAAATGTAAAATTATAAAAATAATAGAAAATATATAAAATGAATATTTTATTCAGGTATATAGTACAATAGGGGTTCAAAATATAACTTTCACATATTATCTCCAAAAAATATGAAATCATCTTCATTAAATAGCAGATTAGAAATATATAATTAAAGTAATTTTGATACATTTTGGTTTTTATCTGAGAGATATAGGTCTGGGAAGTTGGGATTTTTGAGTCTTATTTATTGTATTACTTGTGCTCTGTATATTGTTCTTGCATGAAGTCAATTTTGTATTTTTCTATATATTATTATCTACAACTTTGATGTACAAAATTAATTTATTTGAGGTATAAAAAGTGGAAAATAAAATAGGCCCCAAAAATGAATAAATGATGAATAAAAGAATGGAAATTATTGCTGATTTTTGGCCCTTATCTCCCCCTACTCTATTCCTTATCGACCTAGTCATTTCTTGACTTGGTCTCAAGGTTTAAGGGTCATAAAACACGTTTGCTATTTTATTTTTTTTCTTTTCACTATTCCATAATTTTGGCATTAAAAACATTGTTTTATATACAATAATTAGAATAAATAATGAATGTTAATATGTACAAAAAAATGCTATTTACATGCATTGGCTAGGGATTTTAAGGTTAAAATGATAGAACTAAGTGATGAATTAGAGATTCATCACTCCCCTATACTTGCCATTGCTAGTCCCTAGGAAACACTTATGCAATAAGTGCAGAAAAATAAAAACAAAGAAAAGAAAATGAAAAAGCAGATTACATTTAATTCTTAAACTTGTCTTCATAAAAACAATGTTTGGAGCCTAAGTCGGTGATAACTAGGATTTCATGCGGCTCAAAATATGTCTCACACAAGGCAGAAGCACAGTTGTTGTGGCGACCCACGAAAAATCCCAATCAATCAACAATTAACCCACAATAATAATCAAATAATGAAAATAATGCGTGGAGTTAAAATTTATTATATTTAACTCTACAAAATGTGTGAATAGTGCAAGTATGTAGAATGTCAAACACAGGGAGCAAACAAGATAGATTGGGCTATGAAGCACAAACGATGATTGTGACCTCTTTGTCTAAATTTCTTTTTTTAGTTTTAGTTTTTAATTTTTTTTAAAATTTAATTTTTTATATTTTTGTATTTTGTTTTAAATTTTCTGTTTTTAAATTTTCATTTTATATTTTTTATATTTTGTTTTTTATAAGATATAAAATAGCTATGTATAATTGTAAATATACAATGTAAGCTAGGGTAGGTATAAATAATAATAATAATAATAGTCAAAATAAAGAAAATAAAATCTTTTTTGGTTTTAAATAATTTTTACTATTTTTGTGATTTATTATGGTCATTTGAATGAAAATTAAAAATAGAAAAAGGACTCCAAAATTTTCCAAATCAAACTTAATATAAAGATAATATTATAACAGAAATAGAAATGTTTTTGGTATTCTTAAGGTTTTTTTGTACTTTTATATATTTTTTTATAGATTATTGGTCTAGAATTGTAAAATAACAAAATAAAGAGAAAATATTTTTTGTAATTTTCCAAAAAGATTTTATATTTTTTACGTATTTTCTAATGTATACTAGGATAAAAGAAGCTATTTTTTATTTTTGAAAACTAATAAAAATATTCAAAATTACAAAATAAAATATGGGCGGAAAGTGTATGCAATCAGGAGCGTACATATATTTTTGTGGATTTTTGAGAGCGGTGTATCTATTTAAAATAAATAGAGAAAACAGAGATAAACTACATTACTGGTAGGAGCATTCTTGTAAATAAAATAAGTTCAGAGTCCTGCAAGCAATTTCTCCAAAAAGTTATAACTTAATATTCAAAATTTCTGACTAAATGCTAATAAACCAAACCCGCAAGGGCCTGGTTGCAAAATAGCTAGGTTCTGTCGGCTGAATCAGAAGAGGACTACAGTGCAAATAAGATTAAAGGTGAGGTCCTTTGCGCAAATATTACAAAATAACTAACACAGCAGAGGAAAGTTTATCTACTCAATAATAAATTACTAAAATTAGTGGGGTTGACATGCAAATTACCTTACTAAAGGGCACAGATGAACGATCTGATGGCTCCACTTATGCCACACGTCACGTCCAGATGCGACGATAACGGTTCGCGGAGGAACGGTGGCGATTAGATTTCCCTGCAGATATGACAGTGTTGAGCAGAGCCAATCCAACGGTGCTCAGGCGATTTGGCACTTGCACATAATCCCGCAGCGATCGACGAGGCTGGAAGAACTCTGGATGAACTCGCCCAAGGCGAGTTTGGATCTAGTGCTATTCGCTCCTCCGACCACCTACAAGCTCGTCGATGGTTGCTCCTTGCTCCTAAACTGGTCCCGCAGCTTGTGGAGCTCCAAAAATGGCCGGGCACCGCCAGAGATGGTTCACCATTGCACGACACTTAGGGCTCTCTCCTAAGCCTTAAAAACCCCTACAATGGTGTCTTTTCTTGTTGTGTCTTGCAGGAGAGTAATTAGCGCAAAAACGTGGAGCTCAGGATAGTGGAATGGGGATGTGAGGATTTGTGGAGGCAAAAGCTCCACTGGTGGCGGAGAGGAGCGTCGAGAACCTGTTACAGAGAGGAGAAAGTTGAATGAAAGGTGGCGAAGCATGAAGAAGCGTTAGGGGAAGAAATGAGTCAGTCTAGTATGGTCGGTCAATGGTGGAGGTACACTGTGGAAGGTTCGCCGGAGACTAGCTCTGATGAACTTAGAAGATGGTCGTTACAGCTAAATCAAGCACTAAAAGAAAGAAGGAGAGCAGAGAATTAAACTAGGCATAAAAATAAACTTTAAAAGCAAGAAAAAGGGGTACCTCGACTGGCTGGTGACCAGGAGATAACCGCACGAAGGAGCTCTACCGGAGGTGGTTGGAAGCATGCCTATGGCCCGCTTGAGCTCACTCCCAAAGAGCTGGAGAGTTCCCTATCACAGCCCTCTATCCATAGCTTGAAGAAGGATCCCATGCGAGGGCAAATGGATGATCAAAATGGAAAAGGAAAGAGGCGGATGATTTTGTACAGATGACAAGGTGGCATCAAATATCGAGGAACCTCGGGTGCTACAGTGATCCACAACCCTAGGAAAGACCTGGGCATGCATCACCAACGCAAGAGGCGAAAAAATGTAGAAAAAAGCCACACCAATCGGTGAACGGATCAGTGGGGAAAATAATGAGATAAGGACTAAAAACCAGGTTTGACAGACCTAGGGCCTCGGTCAGAGAGTTGACTGAGGTCAATGGTCGGGTGAACCTGATTGGTCCACGTGGACCAATTAGAAAAAGACCTGACCCAAAATTTTTTAAAAATTCGATAAAAAATAATAAATGAATTTATTAATTTTAAATTTTAAAATAAAAATTGTTTATTATTTTCTAAAGTATTTTATTATGATTTTTTTTATTTTTTAGTGCTATACAATTACAAGTTAGTTTTTAGGGTTTGATATAAAGGTATATTTACCTTTATTTTGTGTCTTTTATTTTTTTCTATTTTTGATTTTATTATATTATTTTATAATTTATAAAATTATAACTTATTTTTTGCTACTAAAATATATTTGTATTACATTTTTTCGATAATATATATACACTTAAATAAATAAGTATATTCATTGTATAGGTATAGATATAGATATTTCATCTACGTATTTTATATACATATTTTATTTTAGTGTTTTCTTTATTTTTTTATTCTATTTTAATTATGTACATATATTATAAATACTATTTACAAAATTCTAAAAATGTATAATTATAAAAATAATAAAGAATAAATAAAATGATTATTTTAATCGGGTAAATTATACAATAGGGGTCAAAAACCTAACTTTCGTACCTTAACTCCAAAAAAAATGAAACCAACTTCATTTAATAGATTATTAAAAGTTATATACAATTATTTCATATATTTTGAGTTTTTATTTGAGAGATATGGGTCTGGGAAGTTGGGATTTTGGAATTTTTTTAGACTGGAACTTTCACTGTATAAATTATTTTTATATGAATAAATTTTGTATTTTTCTATATTTTTCTATTTACAACTTTCATATACAAAGTTTTTTTATTTGAGGTATAAAAAGTGAAAATAAAATATGTCCCAAAAATGAATGATAAATGAATAAATAAAAGGGATTTTTATTGTATAAATGGCCCTTATCTCCCCGTACTTTATGCCTTATCGACCTAGTCATCAAGATGCCTAGGTCTCAGGGTTTAGGGTCATAAAAATATCTTCAATATTTTATTATTTATCTTTTCTTTTCTTTATTCTATTATTTTGGCATTAAAAATAGTATTTTATATAGTATTTATACGACAGTGCATGGAAGTTAATTTATGCAAACTAATGGTATTTACATGCATTTACTATGATTTTTAAGGCTAAAATGATAGAAAAAGGTGTTGAAATGGAGATTCATCACCCCCTATACTTGCCTTTGCTAGTCCTTGGAATACACCTATGCAATAAGTGTCAAAAAAAAGAAAAACAAAGAAAAGAAAATGTAGAAAGATGAACTAAGTTTAATTACCAAACTAGTATTCACAAAATCAAAGTTTGGAGCTTAAGTCGGACCTTTGGAATTTTTGTGCGGGCGGAGCCTTATTGGGAATCAGATTTGAAATCCAAAAGCCTTCAAGAGTCCCAAAACTCAGTACAAGTCTCCTCAATAGCCAGGTCAAAATACTTCAACTCATACGCAAACCCTTATGGCTATTAATCTGACTTGTATATGTGTATGTGATAGTGGCTCTCCCCAACTGAAATGACAAAGAGACTGACTTCTCCAGTTGACAACCCAGCGATTCCCCAATCCAACAACTCCTTCCTCAAGGAACAGTGTATTCCCTATAAGTTGAAGTGACAACTAGCTCAAGAGGAGGGGGTAAAGAGAAGAATGGATGGTAGCCAGTGTAGCTACCCATCCTAGGATGCATGACCAGTGTAGTCAAGTCATCCAGCTACAGGTTCACAAGGTATGACTTTGAAGCTCAACTTGCTTACTGACTATAAACGTATATACACTACGGCAGGTATTTTATTTTCAATCAGGCCTGTCCACTTTTTTGGAGTTTTTGCTTTTTGCTCCTTTTTTATTTTTTTTGAAATACTATTTACATCAGCATTTACATAAGGAGTGTTTCCTCTTGAGCCAGTACACTGCCCTCTTTTGAAGGATTATTGCGACCCACACTCTCCTGTCTTTAGACGTCTCTGCTACTATATGGTTTGGGGTGCCCTTCCCTCCCTAGACGGGACAAATGTTTCCACTTGTGTGTGTCTCATATCGGCAAATCCAATCCCCTTACCACTCCAATTGATTTGAGCCAAGTGAAAGGTGCAGGTGTCCAAGTTAGGTCATTATCAACAAGATTTGTGTGTGTGCTCCGAAATACTCTACTTAGGCAGTCAAGAATCCATTGAACCAAGTCTCGTTATTCTCAAAGAATTAAGTCAACTAGACCCAAAGTACCTTAATTCCAATTCCTATAAGGTTCATGTTATTAGGTAGATTTATGGTCCAACCAAGCTCCAATCTTCAGATTTTACTTAGACTTGTTCAATTATCAAACTCAATCTGAAAAATGTGAATGCTAAGCAAATGCTATGTAGAAAATATTTTTGTGATGCAATTTTCAATTTTGAACTTTTTATGGATTTTCGAAAAAGATTATGCATATGCATTTTTTGGTATTTTTAAAACGATTTTGCAAATGTTTTTGGTATTTTTAGTTTTGCAAATGTTTTTTGTGATTTTTGAAAACAACAGATTTTGGATAAAAACTAGGTACACATATCTACACGGGGATGCATCTTATATTTACAAGAATTAGGGTTTTTAAGAATTTACAAAGGGTAAGTGATCATTTTTATGGATAAGTATATACAGTTAACAAAGAATTTTAGTGTGATGAATATATTCCTCAAATTTAATTGAAAATGATTATTCAGACAATTTTAAACTATAGTCCAAAAAAATTTTTACAAACATTTACACATTTGAAAATCATTTTGGAAAGATTTTTCAAACTGTATACGTAGAATTTTTTTAAATTTTTTTTGCTTTTCCAAACATTTGCAAATGAATTTTAAAACATTTTTTTCACAGAAAGAAAACAATTTTTTAAATAAAACATTTTTACACAGGTTGAAAATTTTTAACAAAACATTTTCCAAATAGTTTTCAAAATATTTTTCAAAAATATTTTCAAAATATTTTTCAAATACTTTGCATATATATATAAATGATTTGTTGACCAGTAAATACAAAAAGAATGTGAGGAATAATACGCATCTTTTATTAAGTTATTTTAATAAATTTTGTAATATAATATACAATATTTAGCCATATTATTTGAAAATATGAAAGTACAAGTTATGGCTGGCGTATATACGGAGTATATACGTCCCTCATATACTCAGTTTGAGCTATGTCCTCATAGATCAGAGAGAAAAAGAGGACATAACTCGTACTGAGTTTATGAAAGCCTAAAGAATAAATGAAGAAACGAGGAAATAAATGAATGAGAAGTTGACCGTCTCCAACATACTTAGGATCAAATAATCCTATGTATAGCAGACTGTACACAAAGTAGGGAGGGTCAATGGTGGGAATGAATAGATCATACTCAAACTATCTCCCCCTATACATAGGGTAAGATATCCCTAAGTATAGATAAGAATAGGAGACAGTGGAGAGGATCAAAGAATGAAAGAACTCGGGGTATGTCCTAAATATAAAAGACTGACAAAAGGGGCAACACCTTTTCAGTAGAAAAAAAAAGGAAAAGGAAAAGAAGAAAATAAGAAAAGATAGATGAAGATAGAAGAAAGGATCATGGAGAATGTATGCACCAGTCCCCCTATACTTAGGGTAAAAGAACCCTAAGGGCCTGTTTGGTTGCAGGGTTGGGCAGGGTTGGGTTGGGTTGGGTTGGGCTGGGTGAATAGTAATCTGTGAGGAGGAAGTACCCTTGTGAATAGTAACCAGGGTTGGGCCAACCCTGACAAACCCTACAACCAAACAGGCCCTAAGTATAGGCGACAACAAGAGTGATGAAATGGAACGAATAATGAACACTCGGCTCGTCCACCCCCTATATACTTAGTACAAAGTACGTCCTAAGCAAGGCACACACGAGAATGGGGTGGATGAGCGATATGGGAGATGGGAGGAAGTTAAACAAAAGAGAATATACAACAAGAATGGATGTACAAAGAATCAAGAAGGTAGAAAGCAAACCTTCTTGCAGGACCATTGAGGAATGGATCTGACAAGGTGCAGGTCGATATCGGCGTCCTCATTAGACAAGTACCCATCAGGATCGACCTGGTGAAGATCCTCAGTGGTCCTAGAGTGTGAAGTCACAAACGGGTCAATGGAAGTAGTGTGGATAGGTCTGGCCTTGGGTCTCTCATAGATGTTGAGGTGAAAAAGGATGAACTCATCATTGGAAGAAGTAAAGTCAAGGTCGTCTTGCGAGGTCTCTCCTAGGTTAAAATAAAAAGGAACGAACTCATAGGTGGAAGTAGTCGAGTCATGTTTGTCCTCTATAATCTCAATCGGATCATCATTCTCATCAGAAGGCCCGAATTCCTGGATAAAAGCAACAAGATCAAATTTGACCTTATCAGTCTCATTAATATTTGTCCTCCGCTCACGGTTGTCAATTGTTAAATCCCACAGATGTCATAAACACATGGCCAGACGAATGAACTTGGAGGTCCATGCTTTTTGAGTATCCCTACATAGGGAGGAATTCTCGTGTCTTAGTGGAATCCAATATACAGCAAAAGTCTCTGATCATCTCATCAAGGTCATAGTTCTCGGGGTCAGCTAAAATAGGTGTAGGTGCATCAGGTGCAGGTCTCTACTCATCAGTGGGTGCAATGATGACCACAATGTTTCCATCAATAGACGGAACCGATTCTCTCCTGATCCATAATCAATAGCGACCCTCGTAGAGGCAAGGAAAGGTCATCCCAGGATGATTGGAGAGTGCTCCCCAGTGGAGGTCTCCATGGGTAATTTGACAAAGTCAACTATGTTGCTCATGTCCTGAATCGAAATGACGACGTTCTCTGGATTACCCTTCATCCTCTTGATAGATCCATCAGCGAATTGAACTAGCATTCTGGTTTTCTTGAGAGGCCCTAAGTGAAGAAACTGTAGCAGCGAGAAGGGTATGATGTTGATCGAAGAACCGCCGTCAAGGAGAGGGTGATCACAAGTGTAGTCAGAGATGGTGCATTGGATGAATGGGGTAGATGTGTTCCTTTTCCTAGTAGATGGATGGCGTGTGATGGCATGGGCAATGTCCATGGTCAAGATATGATGCTCAGATCTACTCCTCTACTTTCTCTTCTTGGGTTGAGGAGCAGATAAACGGGTCATGGCCTGGTGAAATGGGGCCTGAATGATCTCATGAATAGTGGCCACCACTTCAGGTTCAGTCAAGTTTTGGATGTCCTCCATACAAGGGAGAAGATCGAAATCATCATCTACACGAGGATGACTAAGAGCAGTCTGTACAGTTTCATCTTCGGGGTCAAGGATGGGATAAGGTGTGAATAAATGTGTGGAAAGATGACCTAGCATTGGGGCTCTCTCCTCAAAATCTGAATCAACCATAGACTCATGAATTATTTTTGTATTTTTAAAATTATCTCATTTTTTGTATTTTGGGCGATTGCAAGCTCTCATGAAAGTCCTCAAGAATCCAAGTCATCAAATTGTGAATCATCAATATGGATCTTATTTAGGCAAGTGAGGTCGTCAATCCTCGAATTCATATGCTCTATGAACTGGATCAAGGTCTCAAGTGTGGAAGTCATGAGAGCTGACTCAACCATATCAGTCTTGGGTGGATGTGAAGGTGAAAAATGTGGATGTGGTGGTGGATAAAAGTCTGATGTATGTGTCTGAGGAGGATATGTACAAAATTCAGGAGCGAAGTCCTCCTAGAAAAAAGGGAGGTGGATTGGCTGGAGTGTACTAGGGATCCGCAATGTTCGGATATAATGCACTCCAGTCGGCCATCTCGAAACAAAATGAAATGATCAGGAGAGCACAATAGTCAAGTCAAGAGATATGAGAAAAAAAGGCGTAAATTAAACACAATTAAACACAAACAAACTCACACAAAACAAACCACACACCTTAGTTCACCTACTCAACTCGGTGAAGATCGCAAAAGTGTGGCCTTTTATGTTGTCTATTTTAGAGTTAGGTGAGAAGTTCAAAATTGTACAAACACTTCGGAAGGCTTGATAGGATTTGGGCACCACTCCTTAGTGTGTATGTGAGCATTTAAAATGATAACAATGAGGGGATTACACCCCCCTAGACAATGATTTTCTTTTTGGTCTTTTTTAGGGTCAAGTAATATTAACGGTTCTATATTTATTGTTATCACTTTCTTTTGTATTTTTAATGAGAAATGTACGAGCCTAACGAGGAATCAATTCCTTTTAGCACCTAAGTGATCAAAATTAGAGGGAGAGAGTCGGAAAAGCAATGCAAGTAGCAAATCAATGTTGTGTGCTTAAGAGAAATGCTCATATTACCTCCAACTCTCTTCGTGTAAGGATGCTAAGCAAAATTGAAAACTAACTACATGCAGATGCAGTCGATGAAATCACCCTAGATGAGAAACTGCTATTAGAATGAAGAACAAGATGCTAAATTTCTAGAAGTGAGATACAAAAGATCGGCCTCTGAATGCATCGATCTCCGCCATAGCGGATCCTGCAAGCATTGTACAACACTTCTCTCGGCGCTCGATCTCAAATCCAAAGAAATAGCAATTAAAGATTTAACTAAGTCCAAACATAACTATATATACAGGCAAAGACATTAGGTAATCTATTGACAAGCAAGTCCTACAACTAGGGCTCAATCACATAAATTAAAGAAAATAAAATCGGAAAACAAAATAAAAGAAAGGCAAAAATCATGAAAAACCAACAAGGCCCCCTAGGGAACAATCCCTCAGGCACTAGACCTCGTGAAGTGTGGAGTGTTTCAGAGTCATGCATTATTACAATTTTAGGCCTCTCTCTCACTTGAATCTACAAAATATCTAAATAAATTAAATGCTTAAAATATGACTGTCTTCTCAAGTCCTATAGGCCTCTTATGTGCTAGGTCAAAGCTGCCTCACGTGGGTGCGCATGTGCTCCAAAGAGAGCTCCTCCCTCGATCTACATTCCCAACTAGAGGGCATGGAAGAATGGTTTGATGGTGACACTTATGCAAAGTGTCACGTCCATATGCGACGATGATGGTTTGCGTGCAAATGATGGCCATTAGATTTCCCCGTGGATCTGACGGTGAGGAGCGGAGCCAATCCAATGGTATTTAGGTGATCTGGTAATTGCGCCTGATCCAACGACGATTGATGAGGTTGGAAGAACTCTGGATGAACTCTCCCAAGGAAAGTTTAGATCTAGTGCTACTCGCTCCTTAGTCCACCTGCATGCTCGTCAATGGTTCTCCTATCTCCTAAAGTTGTTCCACAGCTTTTGGAGCTCCACAAAATGGCCAAGAACCGTCGAAGGTGGTCCGGCGATGCATGGAACCTAGGGCTCTCTTCTGAGCCTCAAAAGCCTACAATGGTATCATTTCTTGTTGTGTCCTATAGGAGAGTGATTAGCGCAAAAACACAGAGATCAGGGGAGTGGAATGGAGATGCAAGGAGTCGAGGCAGCTACAGCTCGACGGGGGGCGGAGAGGAGCGTCGAGATCCTGCTCAATAGAGGAGCAGGTTGAATGAAAAGTGGGGAAGTGTGAAGAAGCGTTAGGGGAAGATATGAAGCAGTCTAGAGTGGTCGGTAAATGGTGGAGTTACGCTGTGGAAGGTTCACCGGAGACTAGCTCTGATGAACTTCGAAGGTGGTCGCTACATATAAATCAAGCACTAAAAGCAAGAAGGAGACAAGAGAATTAAACTACACATAAAAATAAACTTTGAAAGCAAGGAAAAGCGGTACCTCGACTTGCTGGTGAACAGAAGATGACCTCATGGCGGAGCTCTGCCGGAGATGGTTGGAAGCATGCCTATGGCCCACTTGAGCTCACTCGCAAAGAGCTGGAGAGTTCCCTATCACAGCCCTCTATCCAGAGCTTGAAGAAGGATCCCAAGCGAGGCCAAATGGAGGTTCAAATGAAGAAGGAAAGAGACGGGGGCTTTTGTACATATGACTAGGTGGCATTAAAGATCGAGGAACCATGGGTGTTGTAGTGATCCATATCCCTAGGAAAGACGTGGGCGTGCATCACCAACGCTCAAGGCAAAAAAATGCAGAAGGAAGCGACGTCAATCGGTGAAAGAATCAACTAGGAAAATATAGAGAAGGGCTAAAAACCAGGTCTGATAGACCTAGGGCCTCGGTCAGAGAGTTGACCGAGGTCAATGATCTTGAGAACCTGATTTGTCCATGTGGACCAATAAGAAAAAACCATAACCAAAATTATTTAAAAATTATATAAAAATAATAAATTTATTTATTAATTTTAAGTTATAAAATAAAAATTGTTTATTATTTTCTAAATTATTTTTTATGATTTTTATTTATTTTTTAGATGTATATAATTACATGATAGTTTTTAGGGTGTGATATATATGTATATTTATATATATTTTGTGCCATTTACTTTCATTTTATATTTTTGATTTTATTATTTTATTTTTTTAATTTTTAAAATTATAACTTATTTTTAGATACGTAGATATATTTTTATTATATTTTTATGAGATAATATATACATTTAAATAAATAAGTATATTTGTTGTATAGGTATAGATATATGTATTTCATCTATGTATTATATATACATATTTTATTTTAGTTTAAATATGTACATATATTATAAATACTATTTGCAAAATATAAAATTATAAAACTATAAAAGTAATGAAGAATAAATAAAATGATTATTTTAATTGAGTAAATTGTACAATAGGGGTCTAATATCTAACTTTCATACCTTAACTCCAAAAAATATTAGACCATCTTCATTAAATTGGTTATTAAAAGTATATACAATCAAAGATGATTTTGATATAGAGATATGGGTCTGTGAAGTTGGGATTTTGGATTTTTATTTAGACTGTAACTTTTATTCTACATATTGTTTTTTGTGAAATAAATTTCGTATTTTTCTTTATTTTATTATCTACAACTTTCATGTACAAAGTTTATTTATTAGAGGTATAAAAAGTGGGAAATAAAATTGGTCCCAAAAATGAATGATAAATGAATAAATAAAAGGGATTTTATTATATAAATGCCCCCTTATCTCCCCCTACTTTATTCCTTGTCGACCTAGTCATAAAGATGCCTAGGTTTCAGAGTTTAGGGTCATAAAATATCTTCTATATTTTTTTATTTTTCTTTTCATTTATTTATTCTATAATTTGATCATTAAAAAGCATGGATGTTAATTTATGCAAATTAGAGGTATTTACATGCATTTACTTGGGTTTTTAAGGCCAAAATGATAGAATAAAGGTGATGAAATGGAGATTCATCAGTCAGTCCTTTGGAATTTTAGTGCGGTCAGAACCTTATTGGGAATCAGATTTGAAATACAAGAGCCTTCGAGAATCCCAAAATTCTACTCAAGTCTCCTAAATAGCCAGGTTAGAATACTTCAACTCATACGCAAAGCCTTATGACTATGAATCTCACTAGTACAGTGTATGTGATATTAGCTCTTCCCAAATGAAATGCCAAAGAGACGGACTTCTTCAGCATGACAACCGAATGATTCCCCAATCCAGCAACTCTTTCCTCATGGAGCAGGGTATTCCCTTCTAAATTCAAGTGGCAACCAGCTCAACATGAGGGGGTGATGAGAAGAATGGACGGTAGCCAGTGCAGCTACCTATCCTACAATGTGTGACCAATGTAGCCAAGTCATGCAGCTGCCATCTCACATTATATGACTTTGAAGCCGAAGCTTGCTTATTGACTATACAAATATATATACTCTGACAGGTATTTTATTTTCAATCAAGCATGTCCACTTCTTTGGAGTTTTTGCTTCTTCTTTTTGAAATACTTTATACAACAACATTCACATAAGGAGTTTTTCCTCTTCAGTCAGTAGACTATGCCTCTTTTGAAGCATTATCACAACCCACATTCTCCTATCTTTAGACGTCTCTGCTACTATACGGGTTGGGGTGCACTTCCCTCCCTAGACGAGGATAATTGTTTCCACTTGTGTGCTTCTCTTACTGGCAAATCTAACCCCCTCAACACTCCAACTGAGTGAGTCAAGTGAAAGGTGCGGGATTACAAGTTAGGCCATTATCAACAAGAGTTGTGCATGTGCTCCGAAGTACTCTACTTAGGTAGTCAAGAATACATTGAACCATGTATCACGATTCTCAAAGAATTAAGTCAACTAGACCTGAAGTACCTCAATTCCAGTTCCTATAAGGTTCCTGTGATTAGGTAAATTTAAGGTCCGACCAAGCTCCTATCTTCGGATTTTACTTCGACTTGTTCAATTATCAAATTCAATCTTAAAAATGTGAATGGTATGCAAATGCTATGTACAATGCAGAAAATGTTTTTGTTATGTAATTTTAAAAGTTTTGAACCTTTTATGGGTTTTTGAAAAAGGTTTTGCAAATGTTTTTGGGATTTTCCAAAACAGAAGATTTTTGGAATAAAACTACGTACATATATTTACGTAGAGAAGCATCTTATTACTTATAAGAATTAGGGTTTTTAATAAGTTACAAGGGATGTGTGATTATAATTATCTATATAATTAATAAAGAATTTTAGTGTGACGCATATTTTCCTCAAACTTATTTGGAACTGATTTATAAACAATTTTGAAAACAATAGTCCAAAATAATATTTACAAATAATTTTTACAAGCATTAGAAAGTCATTTTGCAAAGGTTTTTCAAACAGTATTTATAGATTTTTCAAATATTTTTGCAACCATTTTCAAAACTATTTGCAAATAGTTTTTCAAAACATTTTTATTTTAAACAAAGAAAAGAAAATTTTACAAGCAAAATATATTTACAAAGGATGAAAACATTTTGAAATATAGTTTTCAAACAATTTTCAAATGATTCTTCAAACAATTTTTCAAACATTTTACAAAACATTTTTACCTAATTTATTAATCAGTATATACAAAAAAATTTTGAGGGGTAATATGCATCTTTTTATTAATTGATTTAGTTGAATTGTGTACGTTTGTATATAAATAGTGATTTAGCCATACTCATTAAAAATATTAAAGTACGAGTTATGGCTAAAGCATATACAGAGTATATATGAAACCCTTATACTAAGCTTGAGTTATGTCCTCATAGATCAAAAAGTAAAAAGAGATGACATAACTCGTACTGAGTATAGAAAAACCTAAAGAATAAATGAATAGAGAATGAATGAAAGAAATAGATATGAAATGAATAAGAAGTCAATTGTCCCCACGATACTTAGAATCAAATAATCCTAAGTACAACAAACTGTACACAAGGCAGGGAGGGTTAAGGGTGAGAATGAACAAATCACAACTCAGGTTGTCTCCCCCTATACTTAGGCTAAGATATCCCTAAGTATAGACAAGAAGAGGAGGTACTGGAGGGGATCAAAGAATGAAAGAACTCGGGGTGCACACCCTCTAAACTTAGGACAAAGTACGTCCTACATATGGAAGATCGATAAAAAGGGGTGATACACTTTTTTTGGTGCATAAAGAAAAATTAAAACGAATAGAAGAAAAAAAGAAATTATGAAAACTTAAAGGAAGAGTTTTTTAGTGACATTATGTGAATCTTGCGATGCTACTATGGTTGTGGATTCTCCTTTAGTGCAAATTACTTCGACAGAGCAGACAATGGCCTGGAAATTGTCATGCTTGAGGTAAGGCTTCAGTAACTAGCCATTAACGACAAATGGTTGTGCGTCAGGAGACAATTCCGATATCACAATGCTTTCATTGTCACGCACTTCTTGCACTTTGAATGGCCTTGTCCATTTACTTTTTAATTTTCCCAGGATTATATTCAACTTTGCATTAAATAGACACACTTTCTGTCCAGTCCCTAGCAACAATATTTTGAGGGTCGTACGATTTCACAAGGATGACAATGAATAGCTTAAACACGAGGTAAAATTTATTATTCTCTACAATACAAAATGTATAGCAAGCAAGCATGTAGAGGTCGAACCATAGAGAGCAAAATAGGTAGCCTATGATTAATGCTAATCAATGTGTAGTATGTACAAGCATGTCTTTTATCCCTTTTTATTGCATTTGTGGGTTTTAAATTTTATATTTTTTTGGATTTTAATATATATATATATATATATATATATATATTATTTATATTTTAATTTTTTGTTTTTAATATTTTTCTACTTCTTTTTATTATATAATAGACTATATAAGGCTATATATCATATAGAGTAATATAATTATTAATATTAGTAAAAATAAATTAAATACATCAAATAAATTATTTTGGGGTTTTATCTATTTTTTAATGTTTTTGTTATTTTTTCTGGAATTTCTACAAATTGTTATCTATTTTTAAAGTCAAAGATATCATAACTCAAGGATTAAATAATAGGCCAAAATTGAAATGAAGATTAAAAATAACAAAATAAGTTCGAAATTCCGAAAATCAATTATGGATATATAATAATATTAATACAATTTAGAAACAAAAAATATATTTTTGGGATTTTTGGTGATTTTTTACATTCCTATGAAGCATTTTGGGGTTTTTTAATTTTTATTCTTTTCTTTTTCTATTTTTAGGGATTTTTGGTCTGGAGTTAATAAATACTAAAATAGATAACATGTATTTTTGTGGAATTTTTCAAAACATTTTCTATTTTTTGGTATTTTCTAATTCAAACATGGGCAAAATTGTGCTCATTTTAATTTTAAGAAATAGTTAAAGTGCCAAAATTGCCAAAATAAAAATGGGACATGAAAATACATGTTAGCATGCATCTAACGATATTTTTGCACAATATTTGGCGCACGGGTTCTATTTTTAATAAGGGATTTGTACTTGGCAGACCTTATAAACTTTTCCAATAACCTCCATGACCTTTGAAACAACCTAGTTCCCCCCTCGACCACGTAAACTTGCCAACTCTTACCCCATGAATCGTCCGTGTAATCTGTTTGAAGCCCGTGGGAGTTCTTGGGGTAATTTATAAGGGTTGATTGGGTAGTTACATTGTGCAAACAGTCGTAGAGGTAATTTAAAAAGTTTATGGGGTCCACAAGGTAAAATCCCCTTTTAATAAATGAAATCCAAGCACCAAAAATACATGAACTACGAAGGGCACATTTGCAATTAAAATAAACATCAGGGGAATATATGTACTTTTTCCAAAAATGCACAACATATTTTAAATTTATTGGACTAAATATAAATACAAAAACCTGCAAGGGTACACATGACTTTTTGCCACCTCACGTGGGATGGCACGTTAGGTAATGAGGACTGGACCCATTTGCAATATCAATAAACAACCGGGGTCGTTATGCAAAATATCCACATTTATTTACTCTATATATATTATTTACAAGATGAATAAATAAACACAAAAAAGAATGGGGTGAAATATGCAATTTACCTCAATAATGCGCGGAGATGGACAACTCTGATAGTTTACTTAAACATGTGTCGCACTCTCCGCTCCAGATGACGCTTCAGCCGTGGATGCTCGAGATTAGACGTGTGTGACGATCTAGCAACTGAGGTTGGCGAGATCTAAAGGATGGCGACGGATCTGGGGTACCTCCCTAGATTAGACGGTTGTTGTTCTCTTCAAAGAACAAGGAAGAACAACATGCTTCTCCGCCTTCGATTGATGATATCTCCTCCATCCGGCGGTTTTCTTCGATTGCGCTTGGATCTATAACTCCGGGGAGGTCGTCTGTAGTTGGTGATGCCCATAAAAAGGTTTGGAACCTTGAAGAGAGGCCTGGCAAGGTCAAGGTCAACAAGGGCCCTTTTGAACCTCTCTGCAAGTCGATCCAAGCCCAGAAGGGCTCCTTTACGCTCGGGACCTGCACAGGGAAGATGTATGGCTCGAAGCAGCTTGTTTTGACCAGATTTGAAGCTGAAATACACGAAGGATGAGGTCGGTAGAGAGGGTTCGGTGAGAGGCGGCGAAGGACCCTCGATTCGCTGATCCATAATGGATCTAGGGGCCTCCGTGGGTGAATCAGATGGAGAACATGTAGGGAAAGAGAGTGGCGGCGACATGGTGTTCGAGAACAGGTCGAGTCACAGTGAAAACATTTCAGAGCTTGAGAGCTATGTCGAGGTACCCTAACTAATCTATGCTACTTCGTTAATTAAAACTAAAAAATAAATGCAGAAAACTAAGTACATGAACTAAATCTACCTAGAACAGGATGAAAATCAACTCTTATACCTGAGGAGTGCTCAGGGAGCTGGGCAGGCAGAGCTCGCTGTGGACCACCTATCCTAGCTCCGACACTCTCCAAGCATGGGTGAAGGCTCACTATCATCGGCCTTCGACGCACACACATGAGGACCCGAATGAGGGGTCCAGGAGGAATCAAGAAGAGGAGGTGAGGAAACTTATTTATAGACAATGGGGTTCTGATGGACATCAAGGTGGATTATTAACATGTTGAGGAAGATCAATAGGCTCTAGTGATCCGACGTGAGAGAAGATCTTGATGGGAAGGGAATCCATGAAGAGCTTGAGGTGGTAGAATCAACAGGGTGGCCTGGAAAAATCGAAGAAGATGAGCGACTCGAGGCTTTGGCAGGAGTCAAAGCTGAAAGATGGGCAGTTGAACGAGGTCAACATTCCCTTGAAGATTTGGGCCACGTCAGCAAACTATAGGACAAAATAGGACATTTTATTCGAAAATAAATACTAAAAATAGTAAATGATTTTATTAATTTTTTATTATAAAATGATTTTTTATTATTTTATGTAGTATTTTATATGATTTTTATTTAATTTTTTGTTGTTATTTATTACAAGTTAATTTTTAGGGGTGTATTCATAGGTATATTCATCTATGTTGTTTTTACATTTTTTTTATATTTTTGATTTTATCACTTTATTATCTTATTTATATATTTATAACTTATTTTAAGATACATAAATATATTTTATTATATTTTTATATGATATTTGTATACTTAAATAAATAGGGGTAAAAAATTATTCATGTAAAAGTATAGGTTTTGTCTATGTATTTTGTATACTTATTTTAATTTGTGTTTCTTTGTGGTTTTATTCTATTTTAAATGTGTACATGTACTATAAATAATATTTACAAAATTAATAAAAATGTAAAATTATAAAAATAATAAAGAATATATAAAATGAATATTTTATTCAGGTATATAGTTTGATAGGGGTCTGAAACCTAACTTTCATAATTTTATTATGGTACGTCCTCTATGGAGCTCATGTCCACATCACTTTATAAGAAATTTAGGCTTGATTCTCTTAAACCGACTAGTATAATCCTTCAGTTTAATGATTGATCAATTAAACGTCCCTGAGGTTTTTTGGATGACATTATTGTAATGAGGTTTTTTGGAAGACATTATTGTAACCATACAGGATATGAAATTTGTAGTGGATTTTCTTGTCCTAGACATGTATTCCTCAACACCGTTATTCCACACACAGATCATATTTGGTCGGTCATTTTCGAACAACCAAAGCGGTAGATGATTATGGGTCTGGAAAGATCATGTTCTGCTCCTACAATGATAAGTTCACCAATGATATGATCACCAAACCCAAAGCCACAGTGAGCACATCTTAGAAAAGTGAGCCAGAACTATATAAAGAAGAAAGTGATATTTGTAATATATTCAGAGATCCAGATTTATCTTTGAATTACATCTTGACATAAGAAATCATCATTCCAAAGGAGGACTTGGAGATCACTATCAACCTTTGTTTCCATGCTGATAGGGAGATCGAAGATGAGGTGATCAATTTGTTTGATGAAAATTCATCCCAAAATAAACAAGAGGAAACAATTACAGATATGTTCATATTTTATTATCTGAGCCAAGAGTAACAGGGGTGAACAACACCTTAGTGTCAAACCATGCACCAACAACTAGTAAAGTTTCAAAAATCACTGAGAAGTCGACTTAGACCACTGAAATTGGAGCCTCTTCTGATAAATCTATAGTGTACCTTCCTTATATGTGAGCCCGAAAAGTATCTGGTCATCATCATCTCGTGAATGACCACGGATCAGGAATCTCGCTTGCTTGAGATTTTAGAGAAATTACAAGGCTCTGGGTTGGAATGTTTCAGTTCTGCGAGGGATAAATCCAACCATGTGTTCACATCATATCTAATTAGAGGATGACAGCAAATCTTCCTATGAGTTTTAGCGTAGGCTAAATCCTAATCTTCTTCGGGATACTATCATGAAGGAGATAATGAAGTGGTGTGAGGTTGGCTTTATTTATCATATCTCCGACATGAAATGGATGAGCCCATTGCACATAGTTTTGATGAAATCTGGAACTACGGTGGTTACTAATGACCACGGAGATGAGATCTCAACTTGAGTACCTACATCATGGTACGTCTATATATAATATCGATGCTTGAACTTAGCTACGAAGAATGATCATTTTCCTTTATCTTTTATTGATCTAGGGCTTGAAAGGTTAGAAGTGAAAGAGTTCTTTTGCTTCTTGGATGAGTACTCCAGGAAATGCCAAGTGAAGATCAAGAGAAGACGACTTTCACTTGTCCATTTGGCACATATGCCTTTAAGCGGATACCATTTTGATTGTGAAGAGCACCTGCTACATTCCAAGGGTGTATGTTGTATGTGTTCACTAACATGGTAGGCAATTTTCTTGATGTTTTTATGGACTATTTCTTGATCTATTGTGACATCTTTGATGCATGTCTTACTCCTCTAGACAAAATGTTGTAGAGATTGTGCAAAGTGAATCTTGTGCTTCATTGGAGAAGAGTCACTTCAGGGTGATAGAAGGAATTATGTTAGTCATGTCGTATCCAAACGAGGTCTGGAGTTTGACCTGGCAAAGGTGTATGTGATTGCAAAACTCGAGCCACCAAGAATAGTAAAAAATGTGAGGTCATTTCTCGGGTATGTTGGTTTTTACAGAAGATTCATTCAGTACTTCAACAAGATTGACCAATCTCTCACAGAACTTAGAGGCAAGGAGGTAGATTTCATTATTGATGACAAACTCCTCCAAGCCTTTAATTAGCTGAAAGAATTAGCCACTCATGTGTTTGTTCTACAATCCCCCGATTAGTCTCTCCCATTTGATATCATGATGGATGCATCATATGATATCATGATGGATGCATCATATTTTGCCATTGGGGTTTTGTTAGGTAGAGAAGGGGTGAATTACCCTATGCGATTCATTATACCAACAAAACATTAGATGAAGACCAGAAGAAATATATATTAATAGAGAAAGAGATGTTTGCATATACCTACAGCAACAGAAGGATGCCTCTAGAAATTCCGATCACGTCTTCTCAATTCAAAAGTATGTGTTTATACTGACCACTTTGCTATCATGTACCTACAGCAAAAGAAGGATGCCAAGTCACATATACTCTGTTGGATCCTTCTCCTCTAGGAATTTGATTTGGAAATAAGAGATAAACCTGGAGTCAAGAATGTGGTATTAGATCATCTATCTAGAATCAAATGTACCTGGACTCCACTGATCAGTGTGCCGATTACAGAAAACATTCACGATGAATCTATCTTAAGTGTTTCTTCTCTCCCCTGGTATGTCAATAATATGAACTATTTTGTTTCTTGGAAAGTTCCACAAGATTGTACATGACTAGAATGTAACGAACCCGATCTTCTGATAATGATGCAAAAGTGAGAACTTAGGAACAAACATTTCGAGATCTTTACTCATAGCATTAATAATAACATAAAAGCATTAAAGAATGGACCTATAAAAAAACGTCCTTTCCATACTATTAATAAGGGCATGTGTCCAAGAGTTCCTTAAATAAAACAAAAGATAAATAAACTAGATGAATCACATCTAGGATTTCCGTATTCCAGTGGGCACAATGACATCCTTCCAAACCCACCCAACAATAGTCCCGTACCGATTCTATTTCTTGAAGACAGTGAATTCTCCCTTGTAACTTAATCTTCACGTTCCCCTGAAAAAGAGTAACAATACATGTTATGAGCTTAATGCTCAGTATGTGTCGAGTTGAAGTCAAGCCAGCTAGCGTAAAAATCAAGTCACATCCAATTGTTCCATTCATAACATAATGGTAATTATTCCAACAATAAAGACTTATAAATTTGATCATATATCATTTCCATGTTGCATAAACTATTTGGCTTAACACAAACCAAATATAATCATACATATCATTAATTAACTTAATGATGCATACGGGGTATATTTCTTTCATACACATGCATCGCATATCATACTTGTGTATATACCCTTAAGTTTTGGTGTATTTGCATGTATGCCCATAATGTTAACATCAATGTCATATATACCCTTAGCATTAATTAAAATTGCATATATACCCATATCATTAACATAAATTGCACATATGCACATAACATTAACATAATTGCACACATGATCTTAGCTTAACGTAAATTTGCTTGCATGCTCATATGATTAGCATAAATGCCCTTAGCATTTTCCGTGTTTAGAGTTGTCTTTGTTGTTAGTTCTTAGACGGCTTTGATGGCTCTGATGGTTTACCACCAGCACAAGCGGTTCATAAACAATTCCTAACATAATAGTGTAGCTACAACTGTAGAGGACTTATCTTTGCCTCACACCCCCGGAAGGCGTTGGCCCTTTAGGCCCTTACGACCCTTAGTTCGAGTCGGTGTCGAGCTATTATTGCCAATCATTAATTACTTATTAACTTTAGTCAATAACAGACAGATATATTAAAACATCAATAGAAGTCGTAAGTGATCCTAATTATAATAAAAAATACCAAACTTGTCCCTTAAGAAAATCGTCTACGTATCTAATTAATATTCGTAATTTTGTGAAATTGCATAATCACGATAATTCTATAAGCCAACAACCTTAAACAGTAAAAGCAATTAAGTTGAATTTCATCACTTATCTTATTAGATTTTGTTTCTATATAGAAAACCCGTATTTGACAATGGAAACATGATCACGAGAATTATGTGTAACAAACACAAGATATGTATAGAAGTATACTAAAATTCCATTTATTTTCACAATCCCGACAAGTAGACCAAAAGAGTTATTTTCTTTGACATTAGAGGATGTTTGTGAAATACGTATATATTATTACCACCCTTTAGGTTCAAATTCTTTCCTACCAAACCGTGAGTATTCTTACATAACCTTCGAAAAACCAATGGTTAATTTCCCAGATTTCTAGAAATCTCGCAAACCATGAAGATTAGATGCACCAAAATACCCATGCAACGTTCTTGTGCATCACTTACAGAAAGGACGTGTATCTTAAAAATTTGAATATCTGTGTGTATCACATGCAAGATTGTGCATCACCTAAGGCGCATAGGCATGAAGATAATTATCTGGACGTCATCTCCAAGCATTCATGATATGTAGGGATTGACACATAATAAATAAAATTTTTATATACATGAGTACGTGAAGTAAATTAAATTATTTAATCCTTCAGTGCGGTCACGATAATTCATTAGAAAGAACATGCACATGTATATTTTTAGAGATATGAAATCATTCTCCATTAGCTAGATTCGTATACAAGGTATCCATGTAATTGATGTTGCAAAAATTATGTGACGTTACCAATGATTTGACATAAACACAGTATCTTAAGGGTTCGACACATACATCTATAAGTCATGATTGTAAACCAATGATCAACACAAAATGACATTTAACGATCCTATGTGACCGACACATACCTCGATGAGACACGAAATCTGTCGACAATGATGTCGTGATTTCGATTATCCGAATCATCGTCGATCATGTCATTTGTCCTTCAATTTTGGTCGGATAAAAACTTTGACGTCACCGGAGAGAGATGTAGTTGTTGAATCCAAAAATGATGTGATGAACAAATGTCGTTGTCGATCTCACTCTCTCTCTCTCTCTCTAAAACTTTCTCTCACAAAGGGCAATGCGTGGGGAAGTCATTGGAGTCTCATGGTATTTATAAGCAAAATCAATGAGATAATTAATAATAATAAATTGGACTTAATTAAGAGATAAAGAAATAACCAACTTGTTTTTGACTATTTTGTCTCTTTTCATCTTATCTTGTATTATATTAAGGATGATGTGAAGGTGGTTATGTGATTTAGTTTTTATTTTAATTATTTTGTTATCCTCATAAAAAAATTCATCCGTTGCGAGAGAAGGACAAGTTTTTGTCCAATATTCATTTTCACTAGTGGGAAGATCCATACATTTTCAAGGAAGTTGCAGATTGCATTTAATGTTGGTGCATTCCTCCGGAGGAGTACACCAGAGTCCTCGAGCATTGTCATAAGCTCGAGGCAGGAGGACACCATTCTGGAAGCAGAATGTAGTGGAAGTATTGCAATACGGCCTATGGTGGTCACTATTCAAGGATGTTGCAACATATGTGAAAGGTTGCATCGACTGTCAGAAATTGGGAGAAACCGTCAATTCCAAAGACTTAATACCACTCATATTCATCCAATACTCGGATGTATTTTATGGTTGGGTCAATGACTTTATGGGCTCATTTCCTAATAGTCAAGGATATGAATACGTCCTACTTACCATTGATTATGTGAGTCACTCGGCGGAGGCTATTCCCGCCCGCTTTCTCAAGGACAATAATATCCTGGAGTTTGTAAATCCCTAGGATTCTCATTTCAGATGGGGGTATCCATTTTATTAACAGAGAAGTCCAAAATATTTAAAGGAAACATTTATCATCGTGTCATGTCTCCTTGCCACCCACAATCCAATGGCTTGGTCGAGTTATCTAATTGGAAGATAAAGACTGTTCTTTAGAAACTTGTTAGGTTGGTAGGAAGAACTAGTCTCAACTTCTTGATTTCATTCTATGGGCTTATCGGACCGCCTACAAGTCTCCATTGGGTATGTCTCCCTATCACCTTGTTAATGGAAACACATGCCATCTACTAGTGGAATGAATTCATAAATCTCTTTAGGAAATAAACATTTGTAACTTGGACTCCCAAAAAGGTGGTTAGAACCATAAGATTGATTTTAACATACTATTAGAATTCAGAGACTATGCATAAGATAACAACCTAATGTAAAAGGAGAAAGTCAAGCAATGGCATGACAATCATATCAGAAGAAAGACTTTCGAGCTTGGTCAGAAGTTTGGTTATTTGATGCAAAGTCGAAGAAATTCCTGATCAAACTTAAAAGCTGGACAAGGACATTTGCAGTGAATATTGTGCATGATAAGCATTCTTATATATGGATTTTCTTATGACGCGCAACCGTTTATAGTCAATGGATAGTTGTTGAAGTCAATTAGGAGCATGACACATTCATGTACATTATCGATGCGATCATTGTGGTATTTGAAGATGATCCCCTAGTAACATTAGAAGATTCAGACAATGCTCTAACAAAAAATATGTTTCTTGATTTTCTTTTTCATTCTTTCATTCTTCTGTTTCATTCATTCATCCCTTTCATCAGCTCTATACTTAGGGATATTTTACCCAAAGTAAAGGGGGGGTGAGATATTTGAGTTATTCTTTATTATTCTCTCATCTGTCTTATAACTTGTTGATAATCTAATCTTTACTTAGGGATATTTAACCCTAAGTATGAGGGGAGATGAGTAGAGCCATTGAATTTGTGAAATCTATTCCTTGATCATCCATGTTTAGTTTACAGTCTGCTATATCTAGGATTAGTTGATCCTAAATGGACGATCGACTTCTTATTCTTTTGATAGAATCGTTGTAGCATAGGTTCTTCTATACTTAGCACGAGTTATGTCTTCCTTTATTGCTCTTTGGTCACTATGAGGACATAGTTCGAGCTAAGTATAGGGAAGTCGTATATATGAAATAAGTGTGTGTGTGTGTGTTAGTCATAACTTGTACAATCTCTATTTTTAAATAATATGACTAATATAATATAAACATTGGGTTAGGGTATACAATAAACCAATTATAAAACACATGTAAAATTGAAATTTGTTTGTAAAAGTTGATTTGAAACTATTTTACAAAGGATTTTGAAAAATGATTATAAAATGTTTTGACAAATCATTTGGATACCTTTGAGAAATTTTTGTAAAATTTTTT
Source organism: Ottelia alismoides (assembly GCA_037367405.1). Lineage (NCBI taxonomy): Eukaryota > Viridiplantae > Streptophyta > Magnoliopsida > Alismatales > Hydrocharitaceae > Ottelia > Ottelia alismoides. The sequence goes on along the minus strand of JAZKJV010002459.1, from coordinate 27,577 downwards.
CAAACCTTTAAAAAAAATTCTTTGTAAATGTTTGTAAAAAGAATGTAAAATTGTTTGTAAAAATATTTTAAAAAAACTCTTTGTAAAATTATTTGCAAAATAAATTTTTAAAAATTGCAAAAGTGTTTCCAAATATTTTGAATAATCTGTACATAATTATATTGCAAAAATATTCAAATAATTTTTTTTAAAATGTGTATATATATTTGTATAAAACTCTTTGTTAATATGTGTGAATACATCCAATCCACTAACCCTTTAAAAATCCATAAAATATGAAAAATTTTCAAAACTCTATAAAAAAATGCAAAAACTTTTTCCAAAATTCCACCAAAAGATCAAAACTAGAAAATTTACTTCACAAAAATATCTTTGCCTTGCATGAGTATATTTTTCAGATTGATTTTGACAATTAAATTAATCTGGAATAGAATCTGAAGGTTGGAGCTTGATTTAGACCCTTAAACAACTTACTTTAATAGGAACCTTATAGAAACTAGAACTAAGACTTTTCAATTCAATGAGACTTAACTCTTTGAGTCCATAAGGCTATGTTTGTGTATCATCTTGATTAACCTAAGTAGACATTTTGAAGCGCATGCATGACTCTTGTGGACAATTACCTAACTTGGACAAGCACTCTGAACTTAGCTCAACTCAGATGAGGTGGTGAGGGTAAGATTCTTTGGCTTGAGAAGCATGTATGTGGATACATACACCGACCTAATAGGAGGCCAGTCACCCCAACCTGATCTAGTGGCATGGACGTCTAAAAATGGGACATTATGGGTTGCAATAAATCTTCAAAAGAGGGATAGTCTACTAGCTTAAGAAGAAATTTTTCTTATGTAAATTTTGATGTACATATATTTTAAAAATTGTATAAAATAAAGACTCCAAAAATCAAATCAATGAAAAATCATTCCCATCGGAGTTATGTATGAATAAGCAAGGCTTATACTTAAAAGTCAAATATTCCAATGTTTCCTGTAGTTAGAGACTTGGCAACACTGATCAAGCTCCAAAGGATATGTGACTACATTGGTCACAGTCCATTCTTTTGTCTACCCCCTCTTCTTTAGGTCGATTATACTTGAACTTATAAGGAAATACCCCGCTCCTCGAGGAAAAAGTAGCTAGATAGGGAAATTAGGGTTACCTTGATGAGGGAGACTATTTCTTGCTACTTTTGATTAGAAGAGCTACATTTCACATACATTGTACTAGTAAGACTCATAATCATAAGGGTTTGCATATTAAAAGGCATATTCTGACATGGCTATTTGAGGATATCTAAATAGAGGATTGTGGAACTTAGGGGATGTTAAGTTTTGGATCCTACTGTCAATAAGGTTATGACAAACTAACAATCCAAATGTCTTATTGGGCTCCAAACTTTGATTTATTGAAGATACGATTAAAAATCACGATCATTCTAAGTTCTTTATTTTACTTCTTCTTTTTTGCACAACATATTATTTTAATAAGTGTTTGATAGGGACGAGCAAAGGTAAGTATAGGGGTGATGAATAGCCATCCATCTACCTTTATTCTTCAATTTTGGCTTTAAATCCCTTGTAAAATGCATGTAAATACATCTAACTTGCATGAATTAACAATTAACATTGGCTTGTAATTAGTTTGTAATAATCTATATTTAAACTCAAAATTAAAGAATAAAGAAAAGAAAAATAAAGGAAGTATCAAGATACGGATTGACCTTAAACTTTAAGATCAAGTCAATATTGACCAGGCCAACCAGGAATAAAGTAGGGGGAGATAAGGGCCATATATTGTCGCGACCCCGTTTCCCGGGCCTTCGGATCCTCCCATATCCGGATCTGGTTACTCAGCAATAATTTATTCAGCAATCACAACTAACATTCAGAAATATACTACAAATAAAAATACTCGGAAGAAAGTATTTCAACACTTTTCCAATCACAAAATAAAGTTCAGATGATACACTGTCCCACTATAACCATTACATGTACATCAGCTTGAAAGGAAAATATACCAAAGATTACTAACTACCTTAAAGAGTAAAGCTACTGTGGCTGGCTGGATGTCTAGTATGTAAGCCGGATGAATTTTTAAAGTCCTTGTGATGGCTCACCGATACCTGTTGGGTTTTCCATAAATCATAAGATAAAATTAGCGAATGCTAAGTAACGAAAAAGAGAAAAGCAAACAAATTGTGTAATTTTTCAAAACTTGATATCACAAAAATTTTATTCCTTCTCATTAATTTAAGTCCTATTCCTTTCTATTCCACATCAGGGATTAGTCCAGGGGAACCCCACCATTCTTGAACTCCGAAGTTGTGGACAGTTCAGGAATGGAGATTGTGTTGATCTTGGAAAGCTTATGTCGCTGCACGTCTCCTCAACCAATCCTCCAATACTACCCTGACAATTTTCTTTCTTTTATTAAACAGGGTCTCAACCCTCATCCTGGAAAAACAAATGAGCACACCGTCCTCGAGGACTCGGTTGCTTAAAACCTCAGGCTAACATTTAATCATATAACCTAGCGGCTTTAAATACATGTTATCGTGACCCAGCCGCTATTGAACCACCCGTGCCTCCACATGGCACGACCACATCTTTTGTCGTTCCAACCCGAATATATTGGCTCCCGGCACCACGAGTTGCAAAACATTCAATTTGTGCGCACTTATCTTAACAGGGCAACCGTGTACCACCTAGGTAGGGAAACGCCAATACGGGTTCCTTCCGACAAACCTACAGGTTGCATGCCCGACCTGTAGTTCTACTCCCAGTCATCCTTAACGTGACACACGATCCTTTTCAGGATCCAACTCAAACCACATAAATTCCCATGATGTAATTCTTTCATTAAGTCTTTGATTTGCATAATCAACAATACTTAGTATAGACTCTCATATATATTATTCATATGCATATATACTCGTATTTATGACTCTTTTAACTCCCAAACCCAAACTTTCAAAGCCAGCGCATCAATTTGATGCGTAAACCTTATTTTAGTGGGAATCACAAAGCAATTCTTCAGACTTTTTCAAAAATAGCCAAAATTAGGGTTCTTCATAACAAAGAACACAAAATCAAGAATTTCAATAATTTCTTATGAAAACCCAACAGCAAAAGGAAGGATTTTGTTACCTAATCGAGCTCTCTCTCGTGTATGCAAGGCTTTATCGTGTTTCATTTTTAGAAAGGCTATTTTAAGGCTCCTGAAAAAATCGAATTTCATTTTCGTATCAAAATGCTAAGAACATGTCAAGAACGCGAAGAACGAACAGAGAACACGAAGAACGCGAAGAACACGAAGAACGTCAAGAACATTATTTCTTTTAAAATTTTGGCAGAGTTTCCCCTTATATCGGGACATATTTCTCGGAAACATTCAGCAGAGTTTCCCCTTATATCGGGAGATATTTCTCGGAAAATTTCGACAGAGTTTCCCCTATATCGGGACATATTTCAAAATAAAAACGAAAAGAGTTTCTTCTATAAAATCAGTCGAGAAAAATGACAACGAAATTGAAAGAATATACTCAACAACAAGAGATGAAGAACCGGTAGATGCCACACATATTAGGTGAGTGAACGTGTGACGAATCACAGGGTCACTGACGTGCATAGCTGCTCGCACCTAAGTAGGGTATTACACAGATTTCTCCATCAACATATCTATAAAAGCATAATAGAAAAAACAGAAACATAAACGATGGAGAAACGGTAGACAACACACGTCATAGATGAGTGAACGTGTGACGAATCACAGGGTCACTGACGTTCATAGCCGACCGCACCTAAGTAGGGTGTTACACAGATTTCTCCTTGAACCACAACAGGAAAACGAATCGGAAAGAAAGATGAATCAAGAACAAAACTTGGAAGAACAAGAGTATGAATTGAAATCCTAGCTTACGAAGCTACTAAGAGAGGATAATACCTTTCTCCTCCTCGTTGTCCCGGCAGCGCTTCGCTAGCGCTCCTCCCTCGCCTCCCACTCCTCCTCCCAACCTCTCAACCCTAGCCCTTGGGGTGGTGGTGGTAGTGGAAGTTGTAGGGAATGAACGGGTAGGAGGGTCTATTTATAGGCCCCAGAAAACCACTAACAATGGTTAGAAAACCATGGTTTAGACCTTAACCATGGTTTAGCGGCCCATGGTTTTGGCTCACGGTTTTAGCCAAAACTTATCCCAAACTTGGAGCTTAAGTTAGAACATTCTAGAGGATTCTAGATTCGCTAATGACGCTTAATTAACACTAATCGTGATTAACTTTCACCAATCGGATTTAACTTTCGCGGCTTACGCTTATCTTTTGTTAACTATTGATTAGTGTTTACTAATGATCATTAGCGGCTTTCAATCGTCATTAATTTCTTTAATCATGTTTAATTAGTCTTAATGACAGTCATTATGGATTAATGACTTCTCTTTCTTTGGAAAATCATAACAATTCGAAACGAAGTCCGATTCACACGATACAAATTTCATTGGTTTTCTCTTGACGAGCCGGATCTTATTATATAGGATCCGAGATATGCCAAGTTTAAGGCTTTACAATTATAACAACCTTAAAGGAAGTCTCGTCCTCAAGATTAGAAATGCAGGCATAACAACCTTATAGAGGATTGAAACCATAACAACCTTAAAGAGAATGAATGTCATGTCATTTAAAATGAACATATACATAATACATAATGTTATCATTCAAACAAGTACGGGTATTTCTCTCTCATTTCTACCTCAGGTTCCCTTGTGGGTTCTTCAAACTCTTTGTTTCGCCACAATACTTTAACTAGAGGCACCTTTTTGTTTCTCAACTTCTTGATATCCCTTTCAAGTATTTGCACAGGTATCTCTTGGTATGTCAAGTCTGGCTCAACATGTAAATCATCATAACTTATCTTATGCTCTGGATCCCTAATGTACTTTCTCAGATTTGATACATGAAATACATCATGTATTGTCGAAAGATGTGGAGGAAGTGCAAGTCTATATGCCACCTTTCCATTGCGTTGAATAATTTCAAAGGGACCCACGAACCTGGGTGCTAACTTCCCACGTAAGCCAAACCTCTGAACACCCTTCATAGGTGATACTTTGAGAAATACAAAGTCACCTACCTCAAATTCAAGGTCTCTTTGCCTGGTATCATATAACTTTTCTGGCGACTCTGGGCAGTTAATAGTCTTTTTCTAGCAAGCTCTACAGCTTTCCGTGTCTCTTGAAGTCTATCTGAATCATAAAGGTTCTTTATTCCGACCTCTTCCCAACACAAAGGAGTAGTACACCTTCTTCCATATAGTGCTTCAAATGGTGCCATGCCAATACTTGTATGGTAACTATTATTGTAAGTGAATTCTGCAAGAGGCAAATGTTTAATCCACGATCCCTTCCATTCTAAGGCACATGCTCGTAGCATACCCTCTAGTGTCTGAATCATACGTTCTGACTGACCATCTGTTTGTGGATGATATGCTGTACTCAAGCATAGTTGTGTACCTAAGGCTTTCATGAAGTTCTCCCAATAGTGTGAGGTGGATCGTGAATCTTGATCAGAAACTACTTCCTTCCGAATACCATGGAGGCGAATCACATGTGTAATATATAACTCAGCAAGCTGGTCTGGAGTGAAAGATAAGCTTATCGGAATGAAGTGTGCTACCTTTGTCAGACGATCTATTATAACCCATATACTATCTTTACTACCAGTCGTCTGAGGCAAGCCTGTAACGAAATCCATGGAAATGCTTTCCCATTTCCCTTCAGGTATATGGAGGGGTTGCAATAATCCCGGTGGCTTTTGGTGTGAAGCCTTTACCTACTGGCAAGTGAAACATGAATTCACAAACTCAACAACATCTTTCTTCATTCCTGGCCACCAAAAGTATGAATGAAGATCCTTATACATCTTTGTAATTCCTGGATGAATAGATAATCTTGAGCAGTGCGCTTCTCGTAAGATGTCTTTCCTTAGTTCAGGTGTGTTTGGTACACAAACTCTGTGATGGTTATACAGTAACCCATCTTGTATCTGGAATCCCTCTATCTCATTCTTCTCAAGTTGTTGTTTCAAGTCTTTAAGGACTGGATCATCCTCCTGTCCTTTCTTTATTTTATCCCAGATCTCTGGTTTGTATTGATGAGGAATAGTTATAGTATCAACACTACTATCAAATGGTTTCCATTCACTCAACGTTGATAGTAAATCCTAGAAGTGGATAGCACTCACTAACCCAGGTGAATAAGTTCTTCTGCTAAGGGCATCTGCTACGACGTTCCCCTTACCTGGGTGGTAGGAGATAGTGAAATCATAATCTTTCAACAACTCTAGCCGTCGTCTCTGTCTCATATTGAGCTCCTTTTGATCAAACAGATATTTCAAGCTTTTATGATCAGTGAAGATTTCAAAAGTAATACCATAGAGGTAATGTCTCCATATCTTTAAAGCAAAAACTACAGCAGCTAATTCAAGGTCATGTGTTGGGTATTTCTCTTCATGTGTCCTGAGCTGTCGTGATGCATACGCAACTACCTTACCATGTTGCATAAAACTGCCCCAAGTCCTTATTTAGACGCACCAGTGTACACTGTAAACCCTTCACTCCTAGAGGGTAGAGTAAGGATGGGTGCAGATGTTAGGCATTCTTTCAGTGTTTGGAAACTAATTTCGCATGCATCTGACCATATGAATGGAACTTCCTTCTGGGTCAACCTAGTCATTGGCAATGCTAAAGTCCTTCACAAATCTTCTATAATATCCAGCTAATCCGAAAAAAGATCGTATTTCTGTGACAGTTTTCGGATGTTCCCAACTCATCACCGCACTAACCTTTGTAGGATCAACTGATATACCTTCCCCAGAAATAACATGGCCTAAGAAAGATACTTCAGATAGCCAAAAGTCACATTTACTATATTTAGCAAACAGTTTGTTCTTCCTTAGAGTTTCAAGTGCCTTCCTGAGATGATGTTCATGCAGATACTTATCCTTGGAGTAAATAAGCACATCATCAATAAAGACTACTACAAAGTGATCTAAGAACTCCTTGAATACTTTATTCATGAGATCTATGAAGGCCGCTGGGGCATTTGTTAGTCCAAAAGGCATAACTAAGAATTCATAATGCCCGTATCTATTTCGAAAAGATGTCTTGAGAATATCTGTATCTTTAATTTTCAACTGATGGTATCTAGATCTTAAATCAATCTTGGAATACACAGTTGAACCCTGTAACTGATCAAAGAGATCATCTATTCTTGGTAGAGGATACTTATTCTTTATTGTCCTCTGGTTTAGTTGTCTATAGTCAATACACAATCGCGTCGACCCATCCTTTTTCCTGACAAATAAGACAGGTGCACCCCATGGTTAAGTACTAGGACGAATGAATCCTTTATCTAACAGTTCTTGCAACTGTACCTTTAACTCCCTTAACTCAGCTGGTGGCATCCTATATGGAGGGATAGAGATAGGTTGAGTATCAAGCATAAGAGAGATTTCAAATTCAATCTCTCGCTCAGGTGGTAATCCAGGTAGTTCCTCTGGAAATACATCAGGAAACTCGCACACTATAGGCACATCTTCCATCATTCTGTCTGACCCTGATGTAGTGGTTACTGATGAATACCCATTCATCACTCTTTATTCTTATATTTTAGCTACAAAAACCTTTGCAAATGCATGTAGATATGTGTAAATATAAATAATTACCAAAAGCATGCATTGTGTAAAAACCTATAATTAGCATGTTTTTGTGCAAAAATAAAAGAATACAGATTAAAAAAGAAAAAGAGGGAAATATTTAGAATAAATATTCAGCAACCTAACCCAAGGGAGGGCTCAGCATGGGCCTGACCGCATAAAAGCCAAAGTAGAGGGAGATAGGAGCTCATGTGTAAATATTTGTGTAAATAAATAAAACCATATTTTCCTCACCCAAAATATGCTTGTAAATATTTGTATATATTTATAAAAATATATAAACAAAATAAAAAGTTAAAAATCAAAAAGATCAAAAATACCTCCTTTCATCATGTACATAAACCACGCCTATATATTTATTTAGCCTTGTAAGTATATAAAAGTAATTTTTATAATTTTTATTAATAGTCTATATTATATTTTGTAAATAAATAAAATAAAAACAAATAAAAATTAAAACAAAATAAAAATAGAAAAAATTAAAAATACAAAAATACATTGTACATATACCATGTATATAGATGTATATATATTTATTTTACCTATGTACATAAATAATAAAAATAAAATAAAAATATCTTTTTATTCCTTATTTTATTCTATAAATAAATAAAATATAAAATAAGGATAAAATTATATAAAAATAATATATAAAAATCAAAAATGAAAACCCTATATATTGTATATACATATATCTAGTACATACTATGTACATAGCTTATTTTTATTTCCAAAAATTAATTAAAAATCACCAAAAAATAGAAAAAATAAAAAAAAATAATTCATGTTTTAAGTTTTTGCAAAATCGGCCATTTGCTACCTTATTTTTGAGCTTCAAAGTTTAGCCACGTGGCCTGATTCCATTGGGTCCTGGGGATGTTGACCGCCCGGTCAACTAGCCCCCCCAGGACCACTTTCCACGGGTCTGGGCTCCGGACCCGATTTCTCAACATTTCGCCCGCTCGACCCGACACCCATTTCCCTAAACCCCGGCTCCATTTCGAACCTCCCACATCCGACACCTTCGCCGGGCATCCACCTTGGGATCCGCGCGCCACCACGACCCTACCCGAGCCATCCTTCTCGGACCCCTCCAGCATACTTAAGCGAGCTCCGCCACTCGATTTTCCCCATCTTTGGTCATTCACCTCCTTCCCTGTGAGCTCCAGAGAGACCGCGAGAGTGACAGCGAGCGATTCCACCTGTTGCAGCGAGGAGAGGAGGAGGAATCCACTGATCCGGCGACGTAGCCGCCGTAGCTCCGCCAACTGAGCGAGCTTCGAGCCTCGGGCCGAGACGTCCATTGAGGCCAAGACCGGGAGCTTCCCCAGCTCCGCCACAGTCTCTCTGACCACCGAGGTAGCTACTTAGCCCCGCTATTTCGTTCGATTTCCGTTTACGCCCAAATCGCAGCTCCGCCGTCATTCCTTGATTCCGACCACCCTCTCACCTATCTCGATCATCGGAATCGACCACCATCACCATCTCCCTCCGACGCACCTTCTGCACCCACACACTCAACCCAGCTCGCACAGGAGCAGGGAACCGGGCTCCTCCGTCCACCACCTTCGCCGGAGCCCGCCACCCCGTCGCACCAGCCACCTTCGCTCCGCCTAACTGGGTCGAGGCAGTTTGCCCTCGACCCGCGAATCTTCTGAGCCACTTTGCAGGTCCCACCGAGTCCATCTGAGGGCTTGGTCATCCAGGCCAGGAGACCCAGCTCCGCCGACCGCCCTTGAGCTCCTCCGAGCTCGGGTCGATCATCGGAGCATCGCAGCAGACGCAGGAGAGCACCAGCTTTCTTCTCCGACCATCAGAGCGCTCCGAGGAGGAGGCCAGCGCCCGCACGAGCCCGGCGAAGTTCGCCGGGGACCAGTTCTTCCAGCATCCTCCAGCGTCGTTGGATCAGTCTCCAGCTCCAGACGCCATCTCCACCGTTGGTTCCTGGAGCCCCCTTTGACGTCAGATCTGAGGAGCTCGATCCGGACCGTCAGATCCACACGTGTCCTGGCCTCGACCGTTGGATCAGCCAGAGCAGTCCCAGCGCTGGAGAGCCGCCCCCATCTGAACCGTCAGATCTGCACGTGGCAGTCATCCAGCCGCTCTGGTTAATAAAGGATAATTTACCCTTAGGCCCTTATCTTTGCTTTATTTCGAATTAGTCATGTAAATAGTTAAGTCAGTTGTTTAGTTTTAGGTTTATTTGCATAGAGGACCCTAAGCTTCATGTTATTTGCATTCATACCCCTGACTGTTGTGGACACGTGCTTCGACACGTGATTTCTTTGGGTTAATTGCAGTAGATGCCCTTGTAGTTCTAGATGTTATTGCATGAATGAAAAGTTTATTTTAATTGCAGTTATACCCCTATGAATGCTTTATTTCCGCATGTGCGTTTTATTTTGGGTAATTTGCAAGTGAGGCCCCTGACCTTTTGGTACGTGTTACCAATAAGCCCTCGGGACTTATTTTTGTTACATATAGGTCCCTGAGTGCCCCAGGCATGTGCATGGCGTGTGTTTTGCTGGGTTAATTGCACCGGGACCCCCAGAACTTTGGGTATTTGCATTTCAGTCCCTGTGCACACTACCCTCTTTTTATTTTTGAATAAAATATCAAATCACCTCCAAATCCAATGAGAATTTGACACATGGCTCCTGCCATGGTGTAGGATTTTCACGGATTTTTGAGGACATTTCTGATTTTGTTTGCTATTTTTAAAAATTTAAAAACCTATATTTTCCTCACTGTCTTGTTTGAAAAATCACAAAAAAATCTAAAAACTCCCCTAAAAATTCCACAAAAAAATTATCTACTGTTTAGTTTAGTTTGTTTGATATTCTAGCCAATTTTGGCTATTTTTCACCACTGGAAAACACTAAAAACTTAAAAATACTCAAAAACCCATAAAAATTCTAATAAATACATTAAAAATCCAAAAATAATAAACTTGGTACCTAAATTTTCCTTGTTTTACCTACTTTACAGGAAAATTACCTCCAGGCCATTTTGAGGCCCTTAGATATTTTATCTAGGGACTTTTGGCTTGGCTGGACAGTACCCCTGTTTTTAGCTACTGTTTGATTTTTAGAAAATAAAATAAACATTAGAAAATTATCAAATATTCACCAAAAACATAAAAAAATATAAAACACATAAAAATATTTTTGTTTTGATTTTTGGTTGATTTTTAGTGCTTGAAATAATTTGTTGAATTGTGTTCTTCCTTGCTTTTCTTATTTTCTTTATATACTAAAAATCCAAAAAAATATAAAAATAATTAAAAACCACTAAAAAATATTTTGTTCTTTTATTTTCTTTATTTTTACTACTTCGTAGGCCTCTCGGCCAATCCGTGCTCCTTGAGTTCGACCCTGGGTGCTATACCAGGTTAATCACATAGCAGGACCGCTTCTTCGTTTTGATTGATTTTATTCTTCGCGAGTGGTTCATTTTTCTTGATATACATGGTCTGATTGCTTGGGTCGCAACGACCCTATACCTTATACCCGAGTGATCGGACCTGTTATCAGAATGGCGCCGTTGCCGGGAAGCACGGCTTAGTAGTTTTATTTTTCCTTTAGTTTTAATTTTCGCGGCTTTTCGCGGCTCTTTCAGAGCTCGCGGCATTTTCGCGGCTTTTGTTCATATTTCTTTTTGTTTTATTTTGCTTTATTTTCTTTTTCTTTTGATTTTGTTTTTGTTTATTTTGAGTGTTTATTTTATTTTGACTTTTTGCACATAACACCCTTATTTCCATTTTTATTTCCTTTATTATTTGATTATCTGGTTCTGACCATTCTTCTCTTTCTAGCGAGGGGCCGAGGACCGAGGCGGCTGCTCTCGAGAAGCCGACGCAACCGCGGGATTCGGAGGCGGCTCCTTTCTTCGTGGAGCCGCAGGAGAGAGTGAGAGAGAGTTGAGTGGGTGAGGCTTTTTATTTTCATCTCATTATTATTGTAATAATACAGGACATTCTCAGACACTTGGACATTTGTGGACTGCCGTAGCGAGTCTGTTTCGCCGAGCACCGGTGTGCTCGGTGGACCCTTAGGACCTTAGCGGTTTTTCGTGATTTTTCGCGGTTTCATTTTATTTTCTTTCTGCCTTTCCGGTGTTTACGCGGTTTTTGCTCGAGCCCCTAGACTTAGGAATTTCTGGTGATTGTGCCGTAATTAGTAGGATCCACACACCTAACTGCTTATCTGTTCCGATAGAACGTTAATTGGACCTACTAAAAATAATTAATAAAAATAACCGACTCATTTGCCTTCGTAGCCTACGTGCCGCAGCCCGTCCTGTAAAGCGCTTTCTCCTACCCCCGATTTGTCGGACAGAGGAGGGACGGGCCAAGACCGGACTCTTTGGCTTGGAGGTCGGTGACCGGTTAGACGGTTCTTCGCTAGAAATTGCTCATCTAGGACTCGGCTTTCCCGTTGCATCATTTAGGTAGTTTCCTTTCTGTCTTTACATTTATGCGCGGATCATATTGCATGTAGAGTGATGGAGACAAGGTATGCATTTCTGACTTTGCATGCATCATTGATTTCATCGCACATCGGCTTTTTCGTCTTCTCCCCCCTGTTTTGGACTAAATAACCAGGAGAACCGAAAAATTCGTTAGGACGTTTGTTTTTATTTGAAAAATACTAAAAAGAGAAACCATAAAATTGGGACTGGTTAATACTATTGATCTTAAAAACCGCTCACCCTAAAAATTTTGTCTTGGGGAGAGCAACCCCCTCATTGTATGGTTTGGATGCGCGAGAGAGTGACCCGCACCCTAGGTAGAGCCCTCCGGTGCTAGTCCCGACTGATTACCGACTCTTCCGTGCGGGCCAGTCGGTTGGGATAGCATCGGGTATCCTAACAGGTCACGTAAGCGCTCTGATATTTTGTGTGTTCACCAAATAAAATTGACAAGATAATTTGACCGAACTTTCACGGTCTTCAGCTCGCGTTGCGTTGGTGAACCGGGGGTTTGTTTGTGATCATAGTTTCTCCAGATCTCATCCGCACTACTCGCCAGATCGAGATGATGGGTAGACGGTCTCTTAGGCAGCCTCTAGCTGCACCGCTTTCGGGCACGTCTACCTCATCATCTAGGTTGGCCCGCGAGAGCCAAGACCAGCTCTCCGAGCCCGAGTACGACTCCGCCCTGTTCCCCCTCGACCCCCTTTCTGTCCGACCTGAGAGACACGAGCCCGAGGAGAGATTGATTGATTTGACAGCACCTGAGTTGGGCTCGTTTGGTTTTGCAGACGTCATGGCCGGAGCCGGCAGTTCAGATGATCACTCACGACAGCCCGAGCATTTTGTACTAGACCAGGGAGCGATCAACTCCACCCTGATCGCATCACTTGAGACAGTCCAGCAGCAGCTACGCGATCAGGGGGCATTCATGATAGAGATGAGGCGAGAGTTGGAGAGGCTCAGAGCAGAGCGAGACCAGCAGAGCGAGCCTGAGGAGATACCTGATGCAGAGGCACGAGCCGCAACAGCCGCAGCAGCAGCAGCAGCCGCCGCCGCAGCGGGAGGCGCCGCGGCAAGAGGACCACCACGACCGATGCGGGAGTTGCACAACCCCGAATCGACACTCATGCATCATTGGGTAGTAGTGCCAGCGATCGTGGGGGACTTCAAGTTCCCCCCGAACACCCTGCAGTTACTGCCCCGTTTCCACAGATTTGCCACTGAGGAGCCCCACCTCCACCTTCAGGAGTTTCTTATGATCTGCAGCACTGTCCACGATCGCCACGTGGACCAGGACACGATCCGGATGATAGCCTTCCTGTTTTCACTGGCAGATAGAGCAGCCACCTGGCTGAAGCATCTCGGGAGGTTTGTATAAACCTGGGAGCAGCTCCGTACCGAGTACTTGAACAAGTACTATCCACTCGGGCGGACGAATGCAGCGAGGGCCCTGATCAGCAACTTCTCCATGTTCCCAAACGAGCAGTTTCACGAGGCATGGGAGAGGTTTCGAGAGCTCCTAGACCGATGCCCGCACGACGACATTTCCAAGCCGAACCTCGTTCAGAGCTTTTTCAGCGGGTTGATGCCAGAGCTTCAGGGTCTGGTGAACGCTTCTTGTGGCGGGTCCTACTTCGCCAAGGACCACGACCAGGTCTGGGCCATCTATGAGGAGATGGCTGAGAATTACATGGTGATGTCCCAGACCCGATTGTATTCTCAGAGACCCCAGCCACAGCAGCCAGGACCCGTGCAGTACCAGCGGATAGCACGGGTCGATGCAGGTCCATCCAGTTCGTCCGCAGTCGCAGCAGCACAGGCAGATTCGTCCGCTGCGGACATGGGCATTATCAGCGAGAAGTTGGACCGCATGGAGCTGATTGAGAAGAAGCAGTGCCAGGGAATAGCGCAGATGGAGCAGATGGCACAGACTCTGAGCGACATGAAGACCCAGCTCATGTGTCTTCAGGAGGCACAGACAGCTCCTCAGCCCTGTCTTCAGTCGCGAGGCGACTCCGGCAGCAGCAGCAGCTCGTCCCAACGCTCCAGCACCCTTATGCAGCCTAGACAGGTTCACCTTGTACAGGCGGAGCCGTACCAGCAGCCGCAACCCACCTACCAGTCCCCACCATCTTCAGAGATGCAGATGGTGGTCTACCAGCCGGACCAGCCTTTGGCAGTACTCCCGCCAGCCCCCTACGATGCCGAGCCGTTGATGGATGTCAACGCGATTTGGTATGACCGCCCCCAGCCTGGGATCCGACGAGACCATCCCGGATTCAGGTGGGGGAGTGATGGTGCCCAGCCCCAGCAGCAGCCGTCAGGACAGGGAGGGCAGTACTCCTAGCAGAGAGATCACCAGCAGCCGCAGCAGCAGCCCCCAGCATACCAGCAGCACCAGCCATCATCCTTCGTTCCTCGTCCCTATCAGCAGCAGGGACAGTCGTGGAGATGTGAGCAGCAGACTCAACCAGTTCAGCAGCAGCACCCTTCCTCATACCCCTCTTACCACCAGCAGCAGTTCCAGCAGCCTCACCCCCAGAGAGGCTACCCGTCGGGCTCCCATGAGAGCCCCGCTTTGGATGACATCGCCCGCCTCCTCACGGACCAGCAGGCCACATTCAGACGGGAGATGGACGAGTTCCGCCAGGAGATGCGGGACTTGGTGAGAGGGAAGGCCGCCATTCCAGCTCAGATCAAGACGAATCCGAATAACCTCAAGAGGAAATCTGAGCAGGTAGTACACACTGAGTTTGACACTCCTAGTGACCCATTTGTTGATACATCTTCGGATCTATTTGATGCTGATTTTGTCACACTTAGGAGCGGTAGGACCCCAGCAGGCGGCGGCACCTCATCTGAGCTTCACCACGAGGATACTTCAGAGGCGCCACATGAGGAGGAGAGCGGTACTGAGGCCGCTCCAGATGATGATGGTGGCACTGAGGCCACCAAGGATGCTGATCCCACCGGCGGTACTGAGGCCGCCGCTTCACCAGTTCGAGGAGGTGGTACTGACGCCACCAAGATAGCCGAGCCAGCCTGCGGTACTGATGCCGCAAAACGTCCAGTAGCAGCAGCAGCAGAGCCAGCCAGAGGTGGTACTGAGGCCACCGGTGTTGGTGTTGAGAGAGATGTTGTCTTTCCTTGCCTTGATGTATCTCAGAACTTTGGTTTGAATAAAGGAAAAGGTTTAGTTTCTTCTGGTCCCACTATGGTGCAAGATGTATGTGTGGATCCGGTCGTCGAACCGTCTAGGCCTTTTCCTAGTCCTTCATCTGTGAAGGACCCTGTGATCCCCTTCCCTAGAGCCCTTCAGATGGGGAAGGGGAAGAAAAAAGAAAATCCAAAAAAGAGAGAGCTTGAGGAGTTCAGCCAGAGCATGATCGATCGATTCCACATCCAGCTGACCCTCCAGGAGGCTTTGCAGCACATCCCCCTTCTCCAGCGTTCTTTGAGAGACAGGACCACAGTCAGGAGGAGGAGGAGGAACCACACTTCAGAGATACATGTGCTGACGAAAGCCACGTGTTTTGCGATCCAGAACCGACTGCCAGCCAAGAGGCCAGATTCAGGGGCCCCGTATGTCAGATGCCAGATCAGTGAGCAGTGGTTCGACCGTACTCTACTAGATAGCGGATCGTCGATCAACCTTCTTCCGGCAGCCCTTCTCGACCGCTTCGAGTTGGGCACTCTTCGACAGAGCAGGACAGTCCTTCAGTTCGCTGATCGATCTGTCAAGAGGCCGAAGGGGTTATTACGAGACGTTATCGTCACGATTCAGGGCCTGAAATTCCCCGTGGACTTCGTAGTGTTGGACATGGAGATCCCTGAGTCGGTGACCGATACCCCCATCATCCTTGGTCGTCCGTTCTTGGCCACAGCCAAGGCGGTGACTGATCATGATAGCGGGAAGGTGTACTTTCACGTCGAGGGCGAGAGTATACAAATAGAGACGGTTGAGGACTACAGAGCTAGAGAGAGCCCGCTCAGATGTGAGTACCGATTCAGAGCAGCTGACAGACGCAGAGCCAGACATCCACCAGGACTGTGATTTTGTGATCACAGACGATGAGGCAGCTTGGGCAGATCCTGCAGCACAGACCATCCTCTCATATTCAGATATAGCTGATGCCGAGATGATAGCAAAGGAGAGTCTAGAGAGCACATCCCTGGTTCAGGATACCATAGAGGCAGCAGAGCCGGTCCTTGATCGCGACACGGAGTTCAGCGATGGTGGTGCTGAGGCCACCTTGCTTTACGGTGGTACTGATGCCACCGCGGTTGATACAGATCCCTCGGATTCAGAGTCTGATTGGGCAGATTGTGATGATCAGATGCCAGACCTGATTCCACCTGAGCCTACAGATGAGGAGGAGGCAGATGCAGAGCAGATCAGAGACAGTGCAGTTGAGCAGCCTTCTCCCGATCCAGTTTGCGAGAGTACGCTTTCTTTCTCCCAGGCAGATTTGGCAGACTTAGCAGCATTCACTCACTTTCTTCCGCAGCCAGATTTGCCAGCACCCAGCATTCCAGCGCTGAAGCCGCTCCCTACTTCGCTGAAGTACCGATTCCTTGCGGGCGAGCCAGAGATGTACCCAGTCATCATCTCCGCCGAGTTGACTGGAGAGCAGGAATCCCGTTTGATGGGGGTTCTTGAAAAGAACCGCAAGGCGATCGGATGGAGCGTAGCAGATCTCCATGGGATTAGTCCATCAGTGTGCTCCCACCATATCTATCTCAAGGAGGGGGCGAAGCCGTCGCGTGAGTTCTAGCGGCGACTGAACCCCAACCTGAGAGAGATCGTGATGAAGGAAATATCAAAATGGTGGAGTGCAGATTTTATTTATCCCATTTCCGACTCCAAGTGGGTCAGCCCCTTGCATGTGGTGCCCAAGAAGACGGGCATCACGAGTGTGATCAGTGAGTCAGGAGAGGAGATTGCTACACGAGTACCTACCTCTTGGAGGGTCTGTGTTGACTACAGGAGACTCAACCATGCCACCAAGAAGGACCATTTCCCCCTACCTTTTATTGACCAGATCATTGAGAGACTGGCAGGGAAGATCCATTATTGCTTCCTGGATGGGTACTCGGGCTATAACCAAGTGGCCATCGCTCCTGAGGATCAGGAGAAGACCACCTTTACCTGTCCCTTCGGCACATATGCTTTTCGACGCATGCCATTTGGGCTATGCAATGCCCCTGTGACTTTTCAGAGGTGCATGTTGTCGATCTTCTCGGACATGGTAGGGGAGTGTTTGGAGGTCTTCATGGACGATTTCTCGGTCTACGGCGACGGATTCGACTCCTGTCTTGACTGCCTAGACCGGGTACTCCAACGATGTATTGAGTATCATTTGGTTTTATCTTGGGAGAAGAGTCACTTCATGGTGACTCAAGGGACAGTGCTTGGTCATATCATCTCCAACAGGGGCATGGAGGTTGATCCGGCCAAGGTTGATGTCATTAGGAAACTCGCACCGCCGTCCAATCTGAGGCAGCTACGGTCATTCTTGGGGCACGTTGGATTTTATAGGAGATTTATTCGGGATTTCAGCAGGATTGCCCGACCGTTGACTGACCTCTTGACGAAAGACACCGAGTTCCTTGTCGATGACAAGTGTCTTTCGTCGTTCGCAACTCTCCAGCAGTGTGTTATTGAGGCTCCTGTCCTCCAGCCGCCTGATTGGTCTCTCCCATTCGAGATCATGACGGACGCCTCCGACTTTGCCGTAGGGGCAGTGCTGGGACATGGGAGGGATGGAATTCCATTTGCCATACACTACGCTAGCCGCACATTGGATTCCGCCCAGCGGAATTATTCGGTCACAGAGAAGGAGATGGTAGCCGTAGTGTTCGCCCTAGATAAGTTCAGATCGTATATCATTGGATCTAGAGTGACTTTGTTTACAGATCACACCGCCATCAGGTACCTCATGGCAAAGAAGGATGCCAAGGCCAGACTGACTAGATGGATCCTTCTACTCCAGGAGTTCGACATTGAGATCAAAGATAAGCCTGGAGTCAAGAATGTGGTGGCGGATCATCTCTCCCGACTAGAGCAGTCTGAGGATTCTGAGCAAATTGACCCTATTCGAGATAACTTCCCAGATGAGGCGATCCTTGCTATCGCCTCACTCCCATGGTACGACGATATTGTGAACTTTCTCGTTGCTGGGAAAGTCCCACAAGATTGGCCTAGGCAGAGGCTTGAGACCTTCCTAGCGAAGGCCAAGTCTTACCATTGGGAGGATCCCATCCTTTACCACGAAGGAGGGGATAGAGTCTGGCGTCGGTGTATTCCTCAGGAGGAACGCCATAGCGTCCTCACTTACTGCCACAAGCTTGAGGCAGGGGGACATCATTCTGGGAGGAGAACGGCACAGAAAGTGCTCCAATCCGACTTGTGGTGGCCTACCCTCTTCAAGGACTCAGATGAGTTCGTGAAGAGATGTACTGACTGTCAGAGGATGGGCACTTGTGGACAGCATGATATGATGCCGATGCAGCCCATTCACTTCTGTGAGGTTTTTGACGCATGGGGCATCGATTTCATGGGTCCATTCCCTAAGAGTCAGGGATTTGAGTACATTCTGTTGGCCGTTGATTATGTGAGTCGTTGGGTGGAGGCTATCCCCGCCCGAGCCGCTGATGCGAGGACAGTTTGCAGATTTTTGAGGAAGCACATCATCACGTGGTTCAGGGTTCCACGAGTTCTGATTTCTGATGGGGGATATCACTTCATCAACGACCAGGTGAAGGCACTTGCTAGCGAGTTCGGTATAGACCATCGTGTTGCTACACCTTACCATCCACAGACGAATGGTCTAGCCGAGGTGTCGAATAGGGAGATTAAGACTATATTGCAGAAAGTTGTCCGCCCGGACCGAAAGGATTGGTCACAGCTTTTGGACTCGGTCTTGTGGGCATATAGGACGTCTTTCAAGACACCTTTGGGCACATCTCCCTTTCGCCTCGTGTATGGCAAGCCATGCCATTTACCTGTTGAGCTGAGGCACAAGTCACTTTGGGCAGTTACAGATATTTTGATGGATCCAGATGGTATGGGAGACCAGAGGAGGGCAGAGTTAGCTGCCCTGGAGGAGCTTAGAGATGCAGCTTTCTCAAGCAACCTACATTATAAGGAGAAAGTCAAGGAGTGGCATGATTCTCATATTTGCCACAAGCATTTTGAGATTGGACAGAGAGTATGGCTGTTTGATGCGAGGCTACGATTATTTCTAGGGAAGCTACAGAGCAAATGGAAGGGACCTTATCTGGTTAGAAAGGTACACGACAATGGTAGCATTGACATATCTGAGTTGTCTTCTGAGAGTACCTTTCGAGTGAACGGCCAGCGTCTCAAGCCATTTCTAGATCATGAGCCGCGGGTTGTTGATCTTGCCCCTATTCATTTTGCGTGAGATGTGGTCTTTGACTCACATCTAATGCATCTCACGCCTGAGTTTCACTGATCTTCCGCCTTGTATAGATCCAGATGTCCATATCACCACATTCTTTAGTCCCACATCCCTTTCTTCATCTTATGATTATGCTATACTTAGGGTGCACTTTACCCTAAGTATAGGGGGATGTGAGACCTTTTGGGTATTTCTTTTGTTTCTGTTTACCCATGTTTCTGCTACCTATACTTAGGGACATTTCACCCTAAGTATGGGGGGGTAGACCCTGCACATTCTCCACTCAGGTTTTCCCTTAGTATACAGCCTGCTATACTTAGGATTATTTGATCCTAAGTATAAGGGGGAAGACCCAAGACCCTCTTCACTTTTCTTTTTCTTCCTCTTTGTATATAGCCTTTCTTTTCACTTTCCTATACCTAGCACGAGTTATGTCTTCTTCATCGCTCTTGACTCTGAGGACATCGTTCGAGCTAAGTATAGGGGGGTGTGTATATATTTCATATATACTCTAGCCATAACTCGTACTTTGTGTGAGTGTGTTAATAAATAAAATGGCTAAAAACCACAAAAATTAAAAATTTTTCATGTACATAATCTTCTTTTATTTGCACAAACATAGCTAGTGTACAAATTATTTTTGTAAAAATGATTTCAAAAATCTTTTGTGTAAAGCTTGTGTAAATATTTTCGTATCAAAATTATGTATATAGTACAAAATTTTTCCAGAATGTTTTGAAAATCAAAAGTTTGCAAAAATCTTGTGTAAATCTGTGTAAATATCTTTTTGCAAAACTTGCACTTCATGCATCATTCATACATGATTTCAAAACATTTTTCAAAAATTTTGCATGATTGTAAAATTTGTGTAAATAAGCATCTTTTTGTACATATGTATATAGTTTTTCTGGATGATAGTTGACACTTAAACTAGCCTGGAATCAAATTGAGAAATGGAGCTTGATTAAGATCTTAATCCACCTAATTTCTAAGAGGAACCTTGTAGGGCTTAGGTTTAAGGCTTTTCAGGTCCATGGTGACTTAATTCTTTGAGTCCACTAGGCTATGATCACATGTCATCTCAATGAGCCTAAGTAGAGCACTTAACAACAACACATGACTCATATAGATTATGGCTTTACTTGGACACCAGCACTATGCACCGAGCTCTCTACGGATGAGGTGGTGAAGAGGCAGTCTTCCTTGACTTGGAGTAGCATATGAGGGTAGTACTTCTAGGCGGAACCTCTCTTCTTCTTTTAGTGAAGGAAGTGCGTCTCAACTTGGTCTGGTTGCCATGAGGTCTAACGACAGGAGTTGTGGGTTGCAATAAAGCTTCAAAAGAGGGATAGTCTACTGGCTCAAGAGGAAAAACTCCTTGTATATATATGCTGCACATGTATATGTTGTACAGATGCACTTGAAAAAAAAATGTGCAAAAAGGAAAGAACTCCAAAAAAGTGGTGGGTCTGATAGAAAATGATAATCCCGCCGGAGTATGTATATAGAGTGCAATAAGCAAAGCTTGGTTTCATGTTCCACCTGTTGTAGCTTGCAGCAGGGAGACTTGGCTACACTGGTCAAGCTCCCAAGGGTACTTGGCTACACTGGCCTTGACCCATTCTCTTCTTCCCCCTCTTCTTGAGCCGGTTGAACTTGAACTTAGAAGGGAATACCCCGCTCCTCGAGGAAAGAGTGGCCAGATTGAGGTCATAGAGTTACCTTGTTGGGGAGGGTTGTCAAGTTACCATTTCTGAGGTGGAGAGCTTAGACTTCACATTCACAGGACAAGAAAAGATTCATGGTCTTCAGGGTTTGTGATTGATGACTTGTTCTGATCTGGAGCATTGAGGAGTCTTGATTATAGATTAATGGAACTTAGAGGCTGTTGAGTTTTAAGCTTAAGTCTAAATAAGGTTCCGACACATTAATAATCCAAAGATCTGATCGAGCTCCATACCCCAATTTAATGAAGGCAAGTTTTATAATCAACCTTGATCCATGTACATCCTCTTTTTCTTTCTCTTTCTTTCTTTTTCACTTCTTTTTCAAATAAGTGTTTGCTAAGGGACTAGCAAAGTTAAGTATAGGGGGGTGATGAATACCCATTCATCACTCTTTATTCTTATATTTTAGCTACAAAAACCTTTGCAAATGCATGTAGATATGTGTAAATATAAATAATTACCAAAAGCATGCATTGTGTAAAAACCTATAATTAGCATGTTTTTGTGCAAAAATAAAGAATAAAGATTAAAAAAGAAAAAGAGGGAAATATTTAGAATAAATATTGAGCAACCTAACCCAAGGGAGGGCTCAGCATGGGCCTGACCGCATAAAAGCCAAAGTAGAGGGAGATAGGGGCTCATGTGTAATATTTGTGTAAATAAATAAAACCATCTTTTCCTCGCCCAAAAATATGCTTGTCAATATTTGTACATATTTATAAAAATATAAAAACAAAATAAAAAGTTAAAAATCAAAAAGATCTAAAATTCCTCCTTTGATCATGTACATAAACCACACCTATATATTTATTTAGCCTTGTAAGTATATAAAAATAATTTTTATAATTTTTGTTAATAGTCTATATTATATTTTGTAAATTAATAAAATAAAAACAATTAATAATTAATACAAAATAAAAACAGAAAAAATTAAAAATACAAAAATACATTGTACATATACCATGTATATAGATGTATATATATTTATTTTACCTATGTACATAAATAATAAAAATAAAATAAAAATACCTTTTTATTCCTTATTTTATTCTATAAATAAATAAAATATAAAATAAGGATAAAATTATATAAAAATAATATATAAAAATCAAAAATGAAATCCCTATATATTGTATATACCTATATCTAGTACATACTATGTACAAAGCTTATTTTTATTTCCAAAAATTAATTAAAAATCACCAAAAAATAGAAAAAAATAAAATAAAAATAATTCATGTTTTAAGTTTTTGCAAAATCGTCCATTTGCTACCTTATTTTTTAGCTTCAAAGTTTAGCCACGTGGCCTAATTCCATTGGGTCCTGGGGATGTTGACCGCCCGGTCAACTAGCCCCCCCAGGACCACATCCCACGGGTCTGGGCTCCGGACCCGATTTCTCGACATTTTGCCCGCTCGACCCGACACCCATTTCCCTAAACCCCAGCTCCATTTCGAACCTCCCACATACGACACCTTCGCCGGGCATCCACCTTGGGATCCGCGCGCCACCACGACCCTACCCGAGCCATCCTTCTCGGACCCCTCCAGCATACTTAAGCGAGCTCCGCCACTCGATTTTCCCCATCTTTGGTCATTCACCTCCTTCCCTGTGAGCTCCAGAGAGACCGCGAGAGTGACAGCGAGCGATTCCACCTGTTGCAGCGAGGAGAGGAGGAGGAATCCACTGATCCGGCGACGTAGCCGCCGTAGCTCCGCCACCTGAGCGAGCTTCGAGCCTCAGGCCGAGACGTCCCTTGAGGCCAAGACCGGGAGCTTCCCCAGCTCCGCCACAGTCTCTTCGACCACCCAGGTAGCTACTTAGCCCCGCTATTTCGTTCGATTTCCGTTTACGCCCAAATCGCAGCTCCGCCGTCGTTCCTTGATTCCGACCACCCTCTCACCTATCTCGATCATCAGAATCGACCACCATCACCGTCTCCCTCCGACGCACCTTCTGCACCCACGCACTCAACCCAGCTCGCACAGGAGCTGGGAACCGGGCTCCTCCGTCCACCACCTTCGCCGGAGCCCGCCACCCCGACGCACCAGCCACCTTCGCTCCGCCTAACTGGGTCGAGGCAGTTTGCCCTCGACCCGCGAATCTTCTGAGCCACTTTGCAGGTCCCACCGAGTCCATCTGAGGGCTTGGTCATCCAGGCCAGGAGACCCAGCTCCGCCGACCGCCCCTGAGCTCCTCTGTGCTCGGGTCGATCATCCGAGCATCGCAGCAGACGCAGGAGCGCACCAGCTTTCTTCTCCGACCATCAGAGCGCTCCGAGGAGGAGGCCAGCGCCCGCACGAGCCCGGCGAAGTTCGCCGGGGACCAGTTCTTCCAGCATCCTCCAGCGTCGTTGGATCAGTCTCCAGCTCCAGACGCCATCTCCACCGTTGGTTCCTGGAGCCCCCTTTGACGTCAGATCTGAGGAGCTCGATCCGGACCGTCAGATCCACACGTGTCCTGGCCTCGACCGTTGGATCAGCCAGAGCAGTCCCAGCGCTGGAGAGCCGCCCCCATCTGGACCGTCAGATCTACACGTGGCAGTCATCCAGCCGCTCTGGTTAATAAAGGGTAATTTACCCTTAGGCCCTTATCTTTGCTTTATTTCGTATTAGTCCTGTAAATAGTTAAGTCAGTTGTTTAGTTTTAGGTTTATTTGCATAGAGGACCCTCAGCTTCATGTTATTTGCATTCATACCCCTGATTGTTGTGGACACGTGCTTTGACACGTGATTTCTTTGGGTTAATTGCAGTAGATGCCCTTGTAGTTCTGGATGTTATTGCATGAATGAAAAGTTTATTTTAATTGCAGTTATACCCCTGTGAATGCTTTATTTCCGCATGTGCGTTTTATTTTGGGTAATTTGCAAGTGAGGCCCCTGGACTTTTGGTATGTGTTACCAATAAGCCCCCGGGACTTATTTTTGTTACATATAGGTCCCTGAGTGCCCCAGGCACGCGCGTGGCGCGTGTTTTGCTGGGTTAATTGCACCGGGACACCCAGAACTTTGGGTATTTGCATTTCAGTCCTTGTGCACAGTACCCTCTTTTTATTTTTGAATAAAATATCAAATCACCTCCAAATCCAATGAGAATTTGACACATGGCTCCTGCCATGGTGTAGGATTTTCACGGATTTTTGAGGACATTTCTGATTTTGTTTGCTATTTTTAAAAATTCAAAAACCTATATTTTCGTCACTGTCTAGTTTGAAAAATCACAAAAAAATCTAAAAACTCCCCTAAAAATTCCACAAAAAAATTGTCTACTGTTTAGTTTAGTTTGTTTGATTTTCTAGCCAATTTTGGCTATTTTTCACCACTGGAAAACACTAAAATCTTAAAAACACTCAAAAACCCATAAAAATTCTAATAAATACATTAAAAATCCAAGAATAATAAACTTGGTACCTAAATTTTCCTTGTTTTACCTACTTTACAGGAAAATTACCTCCAGGCCATTTTGAGGCCCTTAGATATTTTATCTAGGGACTTTTGGCTTGGCTGGACAGTACCCCTGTTTTTAGCTACTGTTTGATTTTTAGAAAATAAAATAAACATCAGAAAATTATCAAATATTCACCAAAAACATAAAAAAATATAAAACACATAAAAATATTTTTGTTTTGATTTTTGGTTGATTTTTGGTGCTTGAAATAATTTGTTGAATTGTGTTCTTCCTTGCTTTTCTTATTTTCTATATATACTAAAAATCCAAAAAAATATAAAAATAATTAAAAACCACTAAAAATATTTTGTTCTTTTATTTTCTTTATTTTTACTACTTCGTAGGCCTCTCGGCCAATCCGTGCTCCTTGAGTTCGACCCTGGGTGCTATACCAAGTTAATCACATAGTAGGACCGCTTCTTCGTTTTGATTGATTTTATTCTTCGCGAGTGGTTCATTTTTCTTGATATACATGGTCTGATCGCTTGGGTCGCAACGACCCTATTTCTGTACCTTATACCCGAGTGATCGGACCTGTTATCAGTTACATAAGCTAAATAACCTTGGCACCCTTTCTGTAACAATTGTTGTGCCTTCAAAGTAGAGATATATTCTACATTATTATTGGATGTCTTTCCAATGAACTAGAACTCTATCGAGTTTGGAAGGTGAAACGTTATTGTCTTCTGAAAACAGTCAAGACATGCATGATGCCTTTCTAGCCAATCCATCCCTAGGATAAGATCAAAATAGTTCATTCAAATAAGTAGCAGATAAGCAGGTGAGTGATGTCTGCAATCTGTCCCACACCATTGTCTAAGATCTTCTTGAATTATAATTGACCTCCTAGTTCCAACTGATATAATGGTTTTGTGCTTATATCGGAATCTTATCCTTACAATGGGAATCAAATATTCTTCTTCTCCTTTGTTTTGGTGTTCCTACGAAGTGCCTCCTCTTCTGTTCCTCTAAATGGAGTAGGAGTAACCAAATTATTTGGATTGATGGTATCTAGACTCTTTCTTATGAGGATGAATAGAACCCTCAACTCTATTATCTGCGGGTCTGGATGACTTTGATCTCTCATAGTGGCAGAGTCTTCGCTCTAATGCCTATTACCTTTGACCCATCTCATGGGTCATAACTATCTTAGCCAGTAGTTGCCTAGACACATCTTGGTCTGCCATGATCCTGGGATGAGTTAAGGTCAAAGGTCAGATCCTATATGTCTTAGCATGATGTACATAAGGGACAAGGACTTGGGAATGGTACTGCAGTCATTTATTAAGATCAAAGGATCTTAATACAATCTTAGTTTCTGAATACCGCTCATAGTTATTAATTACTAAATAAATTAATGGAGTAATCGGACTCTGATACCAATCTGTCGCGACCCCGTTTCCCGGGCCGTCGGATCCTCTCTTATCCGGATCTGGTTACTCAGCAATAATTTATTCAGCAATCACAACTAACATTCAGAAATATACTGCAAGTAAAAATACTCGGAAGAAAGTATTTCAACACTTTTACATTCACAAAATAAAGTTCAGATGATACACTGTCCCACTATAACCATTACATGTACATCAGCTTGAAAGGAAAATATACAAAAGATTACTAACTACCTTAAAGAGTAAAGCTACTGTAGCTGGTTGGATGTCTAGTATGTAAGCCGGATGAATTTTTAAAGTCCTTGCGATGGCTCACCGATACATGTTGGATTTTCCATAAATCGTAGGATAAAATTAGCGAATGCTAAGTAACGAAGAAGAGAAAAGCAAACAAGTTGTGTAATTTTTCAAAACTTGATATCACAAAAATTTTATTCCTTCTCATTAATTTAAGTCCTATTCCTTTCTATTCCACATCAGGGATTAGTCCAGGGGAGCCCCACCATTCTTGGACTCCGATGCTGTGGACACTTCGGGAATGGAGATTGTGTTGATCTTGGTATGCTTATGTCGCCGCACGTCTCCTCAACCAATCCTCCAACACTACCCTAACAATTTTCTTTTCTTTTATTAAACAGGGTCTCAACCCTCATCCTAGAAAAACAAATGAGCACACCGTCCTCGAGGACTCGGTTGCTTAAAACCTCGGGCTAACATTTAATCATATAACCTAGAGGCTTTAAATACATGTTATCGTGACCCAACCGCTATTGAACCACCCGTGCCTCCACATAGCACGACCACATCTTTTATCGTTCCAACCCGAATATATTGGCTCCCGGTACCACGCGTTGCAAAACATTCAATTTGTGCGCACTTATCTTAACAGGGCAACCGTGTACCACCTAGGTAGGGAAACGCCAATACGGATTCCTTCCGACAAACCTACAGGTTGCATGCCCGACCTGTAGTTCTACTACCAGTCATCCTTAACGTGACACACGATCCTTTTCAGGATCCAACTCAAACCACATCAATTCCCGTGATGTAATTCTTTCATTAAGTCTTTGATTTGCATAATCAACAATACTTGGTATAGACTCACATATATATTACTGATATACATATATACTCGTATTTATGACTCTTTTAACTCCCAAACCCAAACTTTCAAAGACAACGCATCAATTTGATGCGTAAACCTTATTTTAGTGGGAATCACAAAGCAATTCTTCAGACTTTTTCAAAAATAGCCAAAATTAGGGTTCTTCGTAACAAAGAACACAAAATCAAGTATTTCAGTAATTTCTTATG
This sequence comes from Ottelia alismoides, assembly GCA_037367405.1. Lineage (NCBI taxonomy): Eukaryota > Viridiplantae > Streptophyta > Magnoliopsida > Alismatales > Hydrocharitaceae > Ottelia > Ottelia alismoides. Next base: position 95 of record JAZKJV010002459.1, on the reverse strand, counting down.
AAAACCCAACAGCAAAAGGAAGGATTTTGTTACCTAATCGAGCTCTCTCTCGTGTATGCAAGGCTTTATCGTGTTTCATTTTTAGAAAGGCTATA
>JAZKJV010002458.1:0-54985 GCA_037367405.1 Ottelia alismoides | reverse complement strand
TTACATGGGTTGTAGTCGCATCAGTTGTAGCATTCTCGAGCAGCACCATGCAAAGCATGGTCGAAATCCCTACCACCAATGAGGTTGAAGCTGTGTCTAGAAATGAAAGAGAGGGAGGCACTTCGGCCAAGCTCCGCCCAGGACCTATCTCTGTGGTCGATCCTGTGAGTGTTCCTAGAAGAGCTTGATTCTCGAACCCTAGGAGCGAAGGTGAAGGATCCAAGGACCTTAAGTGGGTGCCTGATAAGGTCAAGGCTTGCTCTGCTCGAAAAGGGGGCTCCCAGAAACAAACAAGCAGAGCTCCACAATCGCCAAGTCGAGTTGGATCAAGACCTGATAACCCGATGCTTCCCAAAAAAATAAAACTACCTTAGGGATTCCAATATTGTTAACATCACCACAGGAAGCGGTATAATGCTTGAGCTCCAAGGCAAGAAAGAATCAGTTTCCAAAATTTGTGATGATTCAAGTTCCAGATTCGAACCTTTTGTAAGGTTTTGAATTTGAAAACCCTTCCTAGTTTGATTCCGTAGAATCAAGGAAAAATCCCGATGATTCTGCTCCGACCGAGAGGCTCCTCGCGTTCCCAGCAGCGACGAAGAGCTCCCCATAGCAGCCTTCTCCTTTAGCATAGTGGCTTCATCGACTCGAGTCTCTCCTTTATCAATCGACAGTGGCACAAGGATCATCATAGACGATGCCACATGGACAGTTGTTGTTGATATCGCCCTCTCCTGCTCTGGAAAGCTGTGGGGGCTAGAACCGGTGGAGACTTCGACATCTTCAACAATTGGTGGTGGTGGTGGGGGGATCACCTCCGTCAAGATTTTAAACTCGGCAGGACCCATTTCCAACGTAAATAAAGCAACATATGGTGAAACACTATGTCCAACCATCAGTATAACAATGCTCAAGATATCTCATCTCGGAATCCGATCATCCAAAAGGATCGCGGATAGCCTCCTGAACTACTTGAGCATAGGACTCGGAGCTTCTATCATTCCTGAGAGGATCGGAAACCCGAGAACCCCTTTTACTTGTCGGTTCAATTCTCCATCAGTGAAATGCAAGTGTCTCCATTTTATCCCTCCCATATTCCCCTTTTCAATAAGTCCTCTCCTCTTCCGTGGAGAGACCTCTCGCACAAGGCAAGCCGCTGCTGAGCATTATCAAGTCTCCCTGAAAAGCAGGACCCATAGCCTAGTGCAACTCCTGACTCATGTGATCAAAGCTCCATCCTTCCTCCAGAACAACACCAACCAACACAGCATTCTTTTTCACTCCCAAATGTAAAGAGTCTGAACTTACAACCTCCGCATACGAATGACCAGTGGCAATCAGCACAGGACGATGCGAATCCTTGAACGAAGCACTCGACTCAGCCAAATTCTCTGGTGGATGAGAAAGAGCAAAGAAGCAATCCGTGCAAGTATGACCACGACCGTCACTGTTGAAATACTGTGGAGCCAAAGAGCAAGCAAAAGCCTGATGACCATTAAGGCCACACTTGAAGCAACGAGGGCCTCACTTGCAATGGGTGATCATTTGCCACCCTACCTCATCCCTTACCACCTTGTTTTTGATGGCCCTTCACAGCTTCCCCTCATTTTTGGTAGTCCCCTTCCATAGCCTTGCCCCCTCCTGGGCTCGCCTTTGTCCGCTCCTTCCCCTTTGTCTCTCCCTATCCCTCATTCGTCAAGTGGAGAAAATATATTTTCAAAAAAAAAAGATACAGCTATAAAAAAGAAGTAATAGCCGGAATTTTGAGATCATCTTCAAAAGACCATCTTTTGTTCTCGTGATTTTTATCTATGGGTTGGCCCAGCTCAAACCCAACCCATTACAATTGGGACGGGCTTGGGCTTGAGCCAATCAAAGAAAAAGATGGACCTTGGCCCGGCCCAAACAACTTATTAAATGGGCCTGAGCTCAAACCCTACGAGGCCCACAAAGGCCATCCTAGTGCACATCCCTAACTGACATGCACATAGCAACAACCCCATATTTCATGAGATAATGAAATATGTAGAGGTTAATCGTCATTTTACCAGAGATCTCATCCAACGAGAACTTCTGCAGAATTCCATTATTCCTTCAGCAAACAAGACTAGAGATATGTTTATTACGACGCTCTCCACAACAAATTTTAGCAATATTGTCACAAGATGAGCATTCTAGATATCAACGCTTCAACCAAGGTTGCAAAACTCGGTAATTGGTACTCGATCGTGTAGGCAATCGGGCGACTAAATAAAATTCAATCAGAATTTAGTCAATTTTGTTTTTAAATTTATTTTGAATGTATACATCACTTTATAACATATACTTTTATATTTACATATTTTTTACATTTTCTATACTTATCATAATTGAAATAAATGAATTCTAATCGAATATTAAGCATCATAGATTAAGTTTACTATAAAAAAAGCAAAATAAAGAAAAAAATGGTTCAAAAATGCCTCTGGGAGCTCCCCCTCCAATTAGACTAAGCGACCTAGTCGGCCATTTTTTGCAACTATGGCTCCAACTTGAAGGAAGGTGTTGGAATAAATTAATAAACGAGAGTTGTAAACCTCAAGAGTTGATTAGTGTTTTCCATGTGTATGTACTCTATCTAACCTTAGTCTCCTATATAAAGAGGGCCAGGGTTCATTTTTAAAATATATGAATCACTCATTGCCATTCCACATAATTTATTACGAGGAAGAAGAGCATCCAAATATGAACATAATCAGGATTTGTGATCTTATGTAAACAATGAGTGCATCAAAAGTTCTACGTAATGAATGCATCAAAAGCTCTTATTTTTTAGCATATAATATAATATAAGCTGGAAACTTATGGCATGAAAATTAGGAGAAAAGCCGTAGTAAACAAGAATGTTGGAAGAAATAGGAAGCAAGATAGACTCTGCATAATCTTACTTTAGTTATCAAGTGATCGTGTTCATAGCATTCAATTTTTGAAATATATGAATTCGATCCACGATCAACAACAACCTCGTTCAGGACATCAAATACTTTCCCAGGCATCTTTTTTCCATTTCGAAATATTTCACAATGCAGACGCATTCTCAGAGTTATATATATTCCGGTGTTGTTCCCGTCAATAATAGACCGTAAATCATGCCTGTAATTATCAAACTGCATGAACAATCTCATGTTAAGACTCTACAGTATAAAAGCCAAGGAGACAAAGTGCTCAGGTGTGAGAAGAGTAGCATACAGTATGTGATGTCAGAAATCCAAGAGATCCAAGATTAAATGAGACCATAGGGGGGACTGCAGCTCTGAATAAATTCGATCCATGAAGAATAACGCCATCACCTCCCAAACATGCCACGAAATCAACTCTCTCTTGAAGATCACTACATTCAAATTTTGATTCAAACAACGATAATAATAATGATATTTTCCTTTAGTACCATGATGACAGGCTTACCACTATGACTGTTAACAAAACAAAATATTTATATTCATGATCAATTCTAATTCATTCAACAGTAGTGCAAAGCCATTCTCTTTCAAATAAACTGAATATGAACTTTGTGAACTTCACAATTTAGTCCGGTATCTTAATGAATTGGACCTAAATGTGATATGTCCACTTAATAAAAGTTATAATTTGACAGGACATACATATATGCACATATACTTTATTATTTTACATAAATATAAGTTAGAACTTTTCAATATATAACAACAAAGCTTTTTCCCGCATTAAGTAGGGTCGGCTACATAGATTCTTTGCCTCCATTCAGATCTATCTTGGGTCATTCTCGGGCTTAGATCCAAAAAAAAGATCCCTTCGTATAGTCTCATTTCAATACTTCTTGGATCTTCCTCGTCCTCTCTTAGTCGGCTCAACATTTCTAAACTCGCATCTTCTAATTAGTCCATCAACTGGCCTCCTTTGCAAATGGTCAAACCACCGTAAGGGTTTTCTCGCATCTTATACTCGACCGGAGCTATACCAACTTTCCTTCTGATTGCATCATTTCCGAGTCCGATCTTTACGTGTGTGTCCACACGTCTACCTTAGCATTTTCATTTCCTCTATTGTCATTCCCTGCACATGTCTATGGTTCACAGGCCAACATTCAGATCCATAGAACATAGCAGGTCTCACGGCTGGTTTATAAAACTTTCCTTTGATTTTCAAAAGAATTTTCTTATCACAAAGAACAGTAAAGTCTCCTCTCCACTTAAGCCAACCTGCATTTATTCTATTAGTAAAATCTCCATCAATTTCCCCATCGTGTTGCAAAATAGATTCCAAGTATCTAGAAGCGTCTCTCTTATGAATGTTATCGCCACCAATATTCCCCCCGATTCCTTCACCATTGCTTCCATCAAAAGTGCACTCCAATGACTCCATATATTCAGTTTAGCCCTACTTATACGAAAACCTTTAGTCTCCAATGTGTGTCTCGGACCCCAAGCTTCGCATTTGCTCCATCTCTAGTCTCATCAGTCTAACACAATATCAGCGAATAACAAACACCAAGGTATCTCATCCTAAATGTGACTTGTCAACTCTTCCATAATCAAACTTTTTCAATATACATTTTAAAAAATCTGCCAGCATGATTTAATATTATTTATTAGTTCTCATGATTTAATTCTTGGTTGGTAGAGTGAAATTACATATGCTTCAAATACTAGATATCTTATATTTCAATGTTATCCTTAACAAACTCTCGTCTTAACAAACTCTCGTCTGACTGATGAACTAGATATCAAACATCATTTTTCAATTGATTTTGAATACATGTTTAGATAAGTTTGATCACTAACAAAATGCTTAAAAACCAAACTGAACCTTTGATATCTAAGCAAGCTTGAACTCAAACATAAGCTAGCAAACATCTTTCGGATCGAGCTTAAATTTCGAACTTCCCTAATGAATCAAAGTCAAATAGAGATTCATCAGATATAATTTTGTTTTATTAGCAGTCCTGGCCTCAACCAATGGAAAATAAATATATCTTTAGTCCTGAGCACCTTATATCTTGAAATGTTTGAACGAATCCAAAACCAGGTATGCTTTCAAGTATCTCGTGTACATCAGGTTCCACAATAACGTCCATGTTCTCTTGGTAATATAGAAAAGCGGCAACCTGACAATACAAAATCAGTCAATTTAAGCTATTATGAATTAAATAATTGAAGATTGTGACCATATTATATTCCCTGATTATGAAAACTCTATATAATATAAGCACAGATTTTTTTTCTGAAAATACTGAAATCACAAGATGGGATCCACCGCAGATAATTATAATATAAGCACTGATTAGTTCCAAAAATATAGAATGACTAAATATATTGGGCAGCAATGCTCTTTTCTACAAATGGGAATGGACAAAAGCAACCAACTATTTACATATGATTAAATATACTAGAACTAGCATTTTATTCACAAAATTAACATAGTATAACATCAACCTTCTGCGCATTTGACTTCCAACTATATACCTACTACAACCTATAATCTGATTTCTGGTTGAATGATGATTTTTAATTTAGAAATGCTAGATAGCCAAAATTGTGCACTTTAAAATAAAATAATCCTCAACGTTTTTTGAACCAAAAAAGGGGGAAACATGCTATGGTGTCCGCCCCAAATATATTATTAAATAAAGAGGTTACAGTAGTGCTTACAGTAGCCAGGACTCGAGAAGAGAACTAGAAAAGAAAAATACATTTTCACAGTAGAAACGCTGAGAAAAAAAGGTGCACCGTTGCGCGCGAGCCAAATAGCCCATATTGTTGCCATTGGACGAAGGATGTCCTCTGTGCACGCTTTCTCACACTGACCATAGAGTCCCAGAATTAGTTGAGGTCATGGGTATTGAGCCAACCTTCATTCACATCAGATCAAATTGGGTCGGTATTTGCACATTGGAAGAAGAGGTGATCAACAGTTTCCTTGTGTATGTCGCATAAAGGGCACATGTTAGATAAGTCTGGATAGAGCCTCGCACAATGATCCCTTGTCATGGTACGTCCGTGTAGCCACATAAAAATCTGATTCTACCTGGTAGACGTAATTCCCAGATAAGTTGACAATCGTGAACTAAAGTATCCGTCCTCTGCAAAGGCAGTCTGGAGATAGCTCGGTATGCCCTTTTGTCTGTGAACGGCTTATCCTTCCAAACCCAATGATCTCTGCCCTCCGTTGGTCTGTAAGTATGTCTCATGGATCCAAGCAGAATGAGGAAATCCTCTAGACGTTGGTCAGAGAAATTGGTTAAGAAGCATGGCATCCAGTTCCCATTAATCCAGCAGTATGAAACTGAAGCATCATGGTTTTCAGTCAAAGGAAAAAGCTGTGGAAATCTAGTAGAAAGGGTCCCATCACCAGTCCAGTTGACCTTCCAAAAAAAGAAAGAATTACCATCACCGAGCACCGATCTAAAAAGCTCCTGAAAGTAAGGATGCAACGAGGTGATTCCTTTCCAAAAGCAGAGGAATGAAAATGTTGACGTTCTGACAAAGAGAGAGGATCCCCAGTGTTGTAGATCCTGCGAATTAATCTGCAATGAATGTCCTCTCCTCTACCCCAAAGTCTACTAACCCACTTCAGTAATAAGGCCTTATTCGTGATTTCCAAGCACTTGATTCCAAGACCACCGTCATTCTTGGACAATGTAATTGTCTCCAAGTCAACTACATGTACCCCAGGGCTAGCCTGATCTGATTTTCTCCAAAGGAATCTACACATGATCTTCTCCAATCTATTTCTGATACCAACCGGTAGAAAACGTGATGACATAAAGAAGACAGGAATAGAAGAGAGTACCGCATTAACCAGCACCAGCCGCCCACCTCTGGACAGAATTACAGCTTTCCTACCCCATAACTTTTTCTCTAATTTTTCAATGACGGGCAGCCAATCAGAGATCTTTAATCTACCACAAGTAAGGGGGGACGCCAAGATAGAGAATCGGAAGAGTACCACTAGCCGTGCCCAACTCAATGGCACAAGATCTTGCATCGTCCTCATGGAGAGAAAAAGGAATGCATGTGGACTTTCCATGATTGAGGACAAACCTGGACATCTCGTTATAGATCTCAAGAGCTGTAGCCATGCCTCGAGCTTCCTCCTTGATCCCCTCAATGAAGAAGATCATGTCGTATGCATATTGTAGGAGGGGAATAGAAATATCGCCATTGGAGTATCCAGCGGAGAAGCCGAAATGAACAACCTGATTCACCATACAAGAGAGAACATCAGCCGCTATAACAAACAGCATAGGCACCAAGGGGCATCCCTGTCTGACTCCCCGCTGAGGTTGAAAAAAACTCCCTCTGAACGACCGTCGACCAGAACCAAGTAGGACATAGTAGTGATGCAGCACTTCATCCAAGAGATACAACGATCAGGAAAACCTCATTTGTTCAGTGTTGACCAAAGAAAACGTCAATCCATTGTGTCATAGGCCTTTGAGAAATCCACCGTCCATAGGACCCTTCTCACCCTTCTATGTTTCCAGTCCGCAACAATTTTAGTAGCCATAGCTAGGTTGTCTGCAATTTGCCTGCTAGGAATGAAGGCCACTAAAGAGGAGATATGATATGATCCATAACACTGCTCAACCTAATGGCCAAGACTTTAGCAACAATTAGATAAACTGCGTTGGAGAGGGCGATCAGCAAAAAGTCCTCTACCCTTTCAGGTAAATCTTTTTTTGGGTAGAAGAAAGATAAGAGCTTTGTTAAGCCTATCAAAGCCAACATTATTACGCGTGAACTCCTCAACGACCTCGAAGACCTCATTACCCAGCAAGGCCCAAAATTCACGGAAGAAGAAGATGGGAAATCCAACTGGTCCTGTTGCACCATCCGCATTTAAATTCCATACTTCATTCTTTACCTCCTCGAATGTAAAACTCTGCTGAAGATGATTGGCGTAAGCTTCAGGTAGGGGGGTAGTACCCCGACCTGTCCACCTCCAAGATCTTCCCTCATGCCTTCTAGAGAAATCATGGAAGTGATCAGCAACAGCCCTGCCCATCTCATGATCACCTTCCACCCTAACATAATTCACTACCACGGAAGGGAACAAAATGTGACGACATCTTCCGCTAGCTACTCGATGGAAGTAAGCAGTGTTTGCATCACCATCTTTCAGCCAACACTGTCTAGAGCATTGTTTCCATTCGGTCACACATTTTTTGTCTCCAGCAGCAATAATCCGATGCGATGCTGCTCTTCCGGCTAATTCATCGGCCTCGAGCTCCCTGGTATCCTCTAAATCATCAAGTCTGTGGACCTCGACCTCATCTGATAAGCGACAAGCCAACCTGGCTTCTCTAATTTCCTTCTTAAAGGAGCAAAGGTGTTTACGCAAGGAAGCAAGTTTCTTGTCCAGACAAGAAGCAGCAGACCCCAAGGCACGAATGGAGGTCCATTGGTTGGCCACAAGTTCCCTAAAGGAGTCCTCCTGGAGCCAAGCATATTTTCATATTTGTGGTTGGTCACAAGTTCCCTAAAGGAGTCCTCCTGGAGACAAGCCCGTTCGAATCTGAAGAAACCTCGTGGTTGCAACTCCAATATGGAATTCCAAATAAGAGGAGAATGATCCGATCTGGTATGTGGTCTGGAGGTGCTGAAGGACAATAGATAAGCATTCATAAGCTCATGCGAAGCCAAGAAACGGTCAATACACGATCGCGAACCAGAGTTCCTCCAAGTGAACCTTGTGTCATTCGCATCTACAACTTCAAGTTCAAGACCACCAATTAACCCAACGAAGGTCGATGAGCCCGGATCCTGGCCCCCACGCATTCGCAGGCGATCAGAGGAGTAGAGAGCTACATTGAACCCCCCTCCCTCCCCACCCTAAAAGCCAAGTGACACCCCGGAAGAGCCTCCCTAGTTGTACAGATGTCAGCCCAGAGCTCATCCCTTAAGTAATGAAGGCAAGGCCCATAAACACAGGAAACAACCAACTGAGAGCTAGAACAGTTGTTTTCCAGGAGAACCGTGAGAGTATGCACACCTTGAATTTCAAAGTGGATTGTGAATAACGTGTCTTTCCAAGCAAGAATCAGTCCTCTTGAGGCACCAACTGCACCTAAGGTTCTGAAACCAAAGATCAAGGCAGCCCCCATCGACTCCCACAAGTGATTAGTGCAAGACAAAAGTTTAGTTTCTTGTAAAAGGGCAACATCACAGCCCCACTCCGTAAAATAACTCCCCATCAATTGCCATTTCTCTGGATCACCTAGTCCCCTTACATTCCAAGTCAAAATCATCATTTAGAAACCTATGTCGCACCCAAAATATGCACCACTCTGACGGCCATAGCCACCTTGCTCTTGTTTTCTGAGATTGTTTGATCTGTTCCCTTTCCCTTGGATTGGATTCTTCTAACTCGGTAGCGCTTATGCCTCTTGCCCATTCCCGCATCTGATTGCTGCGAAATTATAGGGGACGGTTGGTGAAGCAGACTCAGAAGGGATGGATGTTCTGCAAGCATGTTTCCCAGCACATCCTCCAAAGATTTGACTGAGGTCCATACTCCAATCGGATTGTTTTTCCCCTCAAGTACCAAAGCAAGGGCGCTGACATTCTGAACTAAACTCCCCACGTCTGAAGCCCCACACCGATTTTTCCAGCATCAAAGAGTTATCTGCAGGCTTCTCAACGTTAACTGAAGCCCTAGGAATTTCCGCCAAATCCACCATTGTGTCCAAACTCTAGAGCTGCATCTCGAAGGCGTAAGGTTCGCTAGAAATCACATCCGGGATAAAAGACCTAGCCGGATCTCGGAGCAATGCAGGGGGTACAAGCCTGGCAGACTTAATCAAGTTTGTGCCTTGATCCGAGGATAATCGGATCTCCCTAGACGGATCGGGCGGAAGGAGCTCAATAAGAGGAGCCCTAAGCGGCGCCGCCCACAAAAAGGATGGAGGATAGCCTGGAATTCCTGAGGGTAGAGAGAAACGTGTCGCCACACAAAAGGAAGGAGAGACATTGCCAGCCCTCGCTCTGATCATAACATTAAATGCTCCGGAATTGGAATCGCTAGCCCCCATAAAAAGTAAAAAAATTAATGTTTCGACAGGATTTCCACGACCTGCTTTTGCTAAAAGTGCCATTTTGTTTTTATTTGGAAAATTTGAATTTTTTTAACATTTCCAGCATAGAGCACTTGTTTTGAGGATCCTGGGAAATTGAATGTATTGAATGCTTCTAATTTTTTGATGGCGTGGACGATGAGCACTCGGAGTCTCCGGCTACTGGTGAAGGTGAAGGAGGAAGTATATGAACTAAGAGGCGAAATGGTGCACGACCCACAAGCAACGAGCAGCATGTATGCGAGGTAAATGGTGCCTGACCTTCAAGAAGCACCAAAGTAACACATGGGTCTGACCCTCGTTGATGCCCATACAACAAGATTCTTGTAACCCAGTCGACTGTTCTCAAAGCTAGTCTCAGTGCTGCCAAATTGCGAGAAAGGAAAGGGACTCCCAGTACTCAGGCCATGCACATAGATATGTTTAACTCCTCACCATCAGCAAACCGAGGATAGCACCATGAGACAAGAGAATGGCATCCACGTAATAACAAATTCGCTTGTTGTTTTGACAAGCCCCTTGCACCGCAGCGGCTTGCATCCATAAAAACCACATCACCTATGAACGAGGTGCCATGAATGTCTTGTACCCAGACTCGCACCTCATTAAGATCTAAAGCCTTTGAAAATAAGGTGCCAATGATCAATGAATTTTTCAAATCTTTGCTTGCGAACGAGCCTTCTCGAGCGATTGTTGCATAGGATCTCCTTGATGTTTCATCTTTCATGTTCTTTTTTGACATTCGGGAAAGAGGTCGCATGGTTCTCGCGTTGGAGCTCCTCCACTCACCTCCGGCAAACGAATTGATGATGGCCGACCTCACCACACCTAAAGCATCTCACGGGATGCCCACAAGAAAAGGCGCCTTCCTCCCTCCTCTCTTCATGTTGCTTGGTAGCCCTTGAAAGGCCTCCCTATCCTTGTTTGGTAGCTCTTGCCCATGCCCGAAGCCCTCTCCGAGCTTCCCAGCGGAAGTGCTCTCCTCTTCCCATTTGACCCCCACCCCACATGCACACACTTTTTTGAGAAAAAAATAACACCCCACTTAACACCTCAGAAAATAATACTGTAACAAATGTGACCAAATTTTTTGGCTGTGAACCCAATTGGATGGTTTGGTGGTTTAATCAATGTGCCTTCCGCCCAAATGACCCGGATTAAAGCTTCACAAATCATTTCCTTTAAAAGTATCTGTTAGCGGGTTCTTAGTGAAAGTCTGGTCACTTTTATGTGTCAAAGCATTACCATTCTTTAGTATATTTGTGGTTAAAAGAAGATATGAAAATATGATGACAATACAAAAAAAACTAAATGACTCAGTACCTCCTTAGCTTCTTCCATTAGTTCATCTCCCAGCTTTTTCAATAGTAACACAGTCTTTGGAGCAGTTTTCCACATCAGCATTTGCTGCTGAGTGCTGGGATGCGTGAAAGCTAAAGAAGATTCTGTGACCTTTTCTCTAGTGCAAGAAAACCCATCTGTGCGGACTAAAAAAATATCCGCCTTCTTTCTTGATTGAAGTCGGACAACACCAGTGGCTGATGCACACATGTTTCCTTCCTCAAAGTCCAAATTATCAGTAGATGATTTAACAGAAGTATCATGTATCTTAGTGCCATTTTCATCAGGTGGGTTGCTCATGCCACCGCTGGCAAGAAGAGATCCCACAGGTTTATGTCTCCCATCTCCAGCAACACCATCCAAGAGATGGGGCATCAGATCAGAACTAGGGAAAGATTGTCTTTGTTTATTGTCATCTTGGGTAAGAGGAGGAAGTGCATTACCATTTATATAAGGACTGTTTAATTCTACAGGATGCATTGCTTCTGACAATCGGCTATCAGTATTGTTTTTATCACTTGCAGTTGGAATTATTTTCCGGTCAACTGATACAGGCCAGGCCTTTAGATTTTCCCTCCAAGAAGAAAGATACTTACTAGGAGAAACTTTGCTACCTCTGAAAAAACGAGTCATTTCTTTTTGGGAGAAAATATTGCCAGTGGGAAACTGAGCTTTGAGGGGATCAATTTCAGAGAAGCTTGGACCAGAACTTTCCTCTACTCTTTCACCTGCATTACTGGATAATTGTTCAGCTTCTTGCCTATATAAATTAGCTTTTGTACTTCCATTAGAGAAACTTGTGTCACTTCGATTCAAGTTCTCAGTTACTGAGCTGCTTTCATTGGTCAAGGTTGCATCCCCTGGTTGAGAGGAATGAACGTTTTCGATCGGAGCTTGAAAATGATCCTTGTGTTTCTGCAGCATGCTGTTAAACTTGAAGGATTGATTTGAGGAGATATTTTTCTCAGACCGTGCAACATAATGCCTCCATCTAGACACCATTGCCGATGTCCTGTTAACTCCTTCCTGACAGTGGAGATAGATGGGCCTTTTGTTAGGATCCGATGCCAACTGTGCAAATTGCTTGACTTGCTCCTGAGAAGGTGCTGTTCCGCTTTCCACAGGCAATTTAACTACCTCTATCTTTTTATTTGAAATGGCTTGTTCAACAGCTATTTCATAATAGGCATCCTCAACAACTTCCCCTCTCAGATCTACAATAGTCTTAAAACCTTTTTCTACTAACCAATCTAATCCTTCAGCTGTTACCTGACCACCTTTCCAGAATGCTACATCAGATTCTTCCTGCAATATCTCATACTTTCTGAAAGAAAAACAGACAGGTCTCCAGTTCGCGAAGATTGTTGGACAAGGATGACCTTCAAGACGAGGAAAACCAGAGTCATATGTGACATTTCTTAATCGCTGCAATTTTCTCCAAATGTCCATGCTTCGATCATCAAATGGTGTAAGATACTTGGCAAGAGCCACATGCAGACTATCACAGCACCTTTTCATCTCGTCCCTGAAAACAAAAAGAGGGGGAAGCCTCCCATCCATAGGACTAAGGTCCGAGTCTCGAAAAGAATCTGCGAGGGATGATCTTCCACGCAGAACCTCATCCCTGCCTCTGTCTAGCAGGGCACGTGTGCATCCTAGCATTGTCACTACCTTCTCCTCTAACAATGGCAGGTTTTCAGATGGAATGTCATAAGATACTATGCACTCTCCAGTTTCTGGATTACATACAGTTTTCATCACAGCAGCATGAAGCAGCTCTGCAGCTCTGAAAATTCTGCAATATGCCTCAATTTCAGCAATATCTCCTGGGAGTGGACCAAACCATGGTACCTGGGACTGATCTTGATACTGAAGTTTCCACATAAATTAACAAAAACATAATTAGTAAACCTCGTCAAGGACCATGCACTCGTTCAAACTACAACAAGATAATATAAAGATCATATACTAAATACGAACATCCTATTTCAAGCATCCCACTTGTCAGATGTTTGTGTCTGGTTAAACTTCTTTTCCAATGATGACAACCGTGGCACAAGACATGATTGAGGATATGTTGGATATCCATGAGATTATGACGCAGTATGGTATGACTCACTGATCCTTAGACTGCCAAATAAAGGACGGGTCATGGATCAATGAACACAAGGTGGAAAGTCCTCTTGTGAACTTCTGCAGGCTTACTTCAACACTATCTTTCCCAAGCAAGATTCTTCTGATAGGGGAGGATTTCTGCAATTCAACAATAAAACAAATTTTTTTTTATTTGCAGTCCAGTCCTAAATTGGGCTTGTGAACCATTGACATGTTCAGAGAATGGCAATAGCAGAAATGAAAATGCTAATGTGGATGTGTGGACACACATGTAAAGATCGGATTCGGAATGATGCAATCAGAATGAAAGTTGGTGTAGCTCCGATCGAGGATAAGATGCGAGAAAACCGCTTAAGGTGGTTTGGCCATTTGCAAAAAAGGTAAGTTGATGCACCGGTTAGGAGATGCGAGTTTTGGGATGTTGAGCCGGCTAAGAGAGGGCGAGGAAGGCCCAAGAAGTGTTGGAATGAGACTATACAAAGGGATCTTAGTTTTTTTGGAACTAAGCTCGAGAATGGCCCAAGATAGATCTGAAGAGGCAAAGAATCCATGTAGCCGACCCTACTTGATGTTGGAAAAGGCTTTGTTGTTGTTGTTGCAGTCCAGTCCTAAATTCAGTGTTAGATCCTTCTGGATTTTGGAAAGTCCTGACAAATACAGGGCTTTGGTCCATTATAAAAAGAAGGAAGAAGATACAGAGATTTATTAGAGAAAGACCCCATTTTGGGTGTCAACAACTACCCCCCCCCCCAACCAACCCACCCCATTCCAAAGCCTCCACAACCCTTCAACACCATGTGCACCCACCACTGCCCTTTGACTCGTCAGCACCAACAGCCACCAACTTTTTGCCATCTCCAAGTTTAAATATCCAGCATCAACACCATTGAAGGGCCTCCTTCAATCCAAGATATGCACCTTTCCGCTCCTGTAAGTCGTTTTTATTTGCGTTTGTGCATAATTTGATTTCTGGGGCCTATGAAGCCCAGTAATAACTTGGGTATTGAAGCTCTATTAAGTACTGCTTGGCCAATTTTATGGATTTATATATGGCGTTATTAGCATCATTTGTGCATGCTCACTATATTGTTGTTATGATAATGGCGAGCCTTTGTAAGTTAACTATGGCTAGTACTACATATATCATGATAGCTTTGCTCCAAATATGAAGCATAAAAGAGTAGGTTTATAGAGACTACAAGATATTACTAAGTTGTTTAAGCACAAGATATAAAAAGGATGGCAAAGTCAAATCTAAAGAACAAGATGAAAGCTATTGACAACTCAAAGGAGAAGAAAGATGATCTTTGTAATAAGTTTATTTTGCGTTCTAATCAAGTTGAAAGTCTTAATGTATACGCATATGCAACATATAAGCATGGTAAGACATTTTTTAATGCGATCTTAATTCATGCTATACACACAGTGACTAATAACCTTTGTTGATCCGATCGATCGATAACCACCAATGTTGATTAATATCATTGTGTGAACCGTATATGGGGCCACATATGCATATGTGGGTGGTGGGCCAAACCTCATTTTTATGTTGTGTATTATACAGTTTACAGCACATATTCAATCTGCATGGGCCACATATTCAGCTTCCATTCTAAATAGATCTGATATATGTTGAGAGTCATTTTGTATTTTCCTATTTATTATGTTTCTCTTATCATCTTATGTAATTTGCCCTCTAGAGTTTTTCCTCTCTATATAAGAAAGCCCGATGGCCCTCAAAATAATCGAGTCATTCATTTCCTTCCACATGATATCAAAGCGATGGTTCTAGACTAGAGTCATGAACCCCACTCGCCCCACCCTCAACGTCCGGCCTCCACCTACGCCCCTCGTCGCCGTCGTCACGTGCACAGCCACCTCATGAAACATGAGCGTTGCAGGCTCTTCTCGTCGCCGTGACTCCTGTGTGGCACCTCTAGTTGATGCGGCACCTACGCATCCCTCCTTAGGCGCTGCCAGAAGGATGCTCCTGACGCCACTAATCACAAGCGGTCGTGTTTAGCAGCCACCAATGGTGGTTGCAAGTCCTCTTGTGGCCTCCATGACACAACCACTCACCAACCGGTGGCTATGTATCACTCAACAGCCCATCCACGAGCCACCCCTAGGCACTTCTTACGTGCCCTAGGTCCTCAAAAGGTCTGATTTTGGGTCATTCAGGGTGATTTTAGACCTATAAATTTATCCAAGTATCCTAAAGTGTCTCCAAATTGATGGGAATGGTTGTTCCTTGAAACTGCACACACAACTGTTCCCTATATGATTGTGTAGACATTCTCAGATCGGTCTACAGCCTTAGTCAGGTCCTTTCCCGACTTCTTTAGCATCATGTCAGATAACAAGGTTGATTTATCATCCTTTAGTGTCTTTAGAGGCATGATGCCAATCATTAAGATGGATGGGACCAATTATGAGTTATGGTCCATGCAGTTCATGAGCATTATGGAGTGTAACAAGGAGTACATTCTGACGCAACCACAATCGACCGACAAGACTCTGGTGAATGCTTCGTGGAAGCAAGATGACGCGTATGCATGTGTATGGCAATCTAATATCATTACCACTGAGATAGTCAACGATATTCTCCAACAGTCCATTGTCAAGGCAATATAGGACATCCTCACATCCATGATTCCATATATTCTCAGACAAGGAATGAGACAAAGATCCTGCAGCTTCAGTACAACATTATCACAGCCAAGCAAGATGGTCATCTACTTCATGCTTTCTACTTTTAGCTCAGGGTCATGTTTGAGAAGCTTCACAGCTTCATTCCTCCGAACGCTTCCACATAGCATCATATGACACATAGGAACGCCACTATGATCGGAGTTTTCTGACAGTACTTGACTCATAGTACGATGTCGCACACATCCAGCTTCTCGCAGGCGCTAGTATACCCCCAATGGAGGAAGCATGCAGCCGACTGAGTATGATCGCGGTACCTCCTGCGGCCACTACTCAGACCTCCTCTGGAATGGCCGCATCTCGTAGCAGAAGAGGTTCAACACAGTTCAAAAGATGTGATACCCATGGCAGAGGTGGTGGACGCTCACACCAGTAGTGCACATATTGCCACCATCCGGACCATTCTGAAGACACTTAATATCATAAGCATATTTACTCCGTGTATGCTAGTGTTGCCGAGCAGGTTGAGCCTACCGTAAGATCTGCTAATCAAACTTCAACAATCTTGTCTACACATCCGAGGGAGATCGTAACTCCTTCTAGAGATCCTACTAGTAGTTCTTCGTCCCCTTTTAAAATCACAGCATCTACCTCTGCTAGTACCCCACGTATAGCTTATGCATTTAAGGCAGACAACAAAGTAAATTATGGACTCCAGAGCATCTCATCATCTCTGCGGAGACAAAGCAGAGTTCACTTCCTACAATTCAATATATCCAATCCAGGTAGATCTGCAGTCTGCAAATGGGACACATTCTCTTACATTCTCTTACTACAAGAAAGGGGAGATTCGATTGACACCATCTATGCATCTGCAAAATGGGCTTCACGAGCATGATTTTTCTAAGAATGTGTTATCTATTAGTCAGATTACAAAGATATGCATTAACATGCTATATTTGACCCCTTTTCTCTTGTGTTTCGGGAGATACTCATGGGTAGGATGATTGGATGTGATCTTTAGCAAGGAGCCTCTACATATAGGTTCAGTCTCCTTGTGCATGCAGAGCTTCCATTCTCATTGAATCAGTTTCTTCTTACATGAGGCATCTTCGATTCAGTCACCTTCTCTACAGAAGTTGTATAAGTTCCTCCCACGGATCCCTTCTCAGTCTACTTTTCATTGTGAGAATTGCTAGCTTGGGCCTTGGGCAGCATCACATATCTAATTTCCCTGATCTCATAGTCGTAGTAATGGTATCTTTATTTGAGTTAGTTCATTTTAATATTTGGGGTCCCAGTCATGATCCTGATCACAAGAGGCATCAGTTCTATGTTGTCGATGATATTCTAGGATTTCTTGGATTTTCCTTCTAAAAAAATATGAGGTTGGTTCTGTTTTCAAACTTTTATTAATGAAATAAAGAACATTTTCCTACTAATGTTAAGAATGTTTGCTCTGACAATGCCTTGGAGTTTTGTATCATTCGGCTTTCTTGGTTCTTCAGGTCCCTTGGCATCATCCATCAGACCTCCTATGCTTTATGTTGGAAAAAACAAAGAAGATGTTTATTCCATAGAACCATAGGCTCTCTTATATAGAGAGAGGCCAATGGGTAAATTACATAAGATAGACATTAAGAATAAACAATAAGAAATTAATACTCAGAGTACACAGAATTATCTCTGCACTCCCCCTCAAGATGGAGCATAAATGTCAATCATGCTCAGCTTGGAAGAGCACTTCTGAAAAGGTCCTTTGAGTAGTGTCTAGATGAAGATATCTGTCGTTTGCTCTCCTGTGCTGACAGGAGAGGTAGTAAATTAAGCCTTTCTGAATCATGTCTCTAGTATAATGGCAGTCTACTTCAATATGCTTCATTCTTTCATGGAATGCAGGATTGTTTGAAATGAACAGGGCACCCTGATTATCACATTGTAACTGCATGGGTAGAAGTACATTTATATACAAGTCTGCTAGTACTGCTCGAACCCACATCATTTTGTATTGGCTTGTGCCAAAGCCCTATACTCAGACTCTACACTCGATCTAGCCACCATTGTATGTTTCTTACTTTCCAAGAAACAAGAGAACTACCAACAAATGTTGCATAGCCAGACGTAGACTTCCTATCCTTAGGATACCCTGCATAATCAACCATCAGCACATGCAGAAACAGAAAGAGTTGCTCCTTTCCTGAATAATAAACCTGCACCTGGAGAAGACTTAGATATCGCAGTATCATGTATATAGCATCCATATGTACCTGTCGAGGCTGCTCCATGAACTGACTCACCTGACTCACTGCAAATGAGATGTCATGTCTAATAATAGTAATATAGAGGAGCTTCCCCACCATCTCTATGTATCTTCTCTTGTCAACCTCTTATGTATCATCATTATATAGTTTCATGCTAGGATCCATAGGAGTAGTGGATGGTCGACAGCCAATCATGCATGTCTCAACAAGCATGTCTGTAACAAACTTCTTTGGGTCATCACAAGATCCTGCGCATTCCTAGCAAATCTAACCCTAGGAAATACCTTGGGGTGCCCAAATCCTTCGTAATAAACTGACAACTCAGAAATTCTTTTGTCATTTTGTAACATCCGGATCCACACAAACCCGAACCCGACTCGATTAGGGTCGTAGAACCCAATAAAGTTATTAATCATTGTTAAATAATATAAACCGATCAATTGATCGTGAATCAAAAGTTGTTCAGGCGAAATTGACCAAAAATCAATCGCATCATAATGCGTGCCCGAAAAAGCCGCGATGCAAATTTGAAAACCGCGAAACAAACCGAGACCGCCATAAATCCGATTCGACGAAACAAGACCAACGGAATCGACCGTTCGTCGATCAGAGGTCATTTAATATTTTAAAACCGCAAAACTTAGCCATAAATCAAAATCGTATCTCGAGAATTCGGGTATTAATACCCACTCTAAAGTGTATGAATATTATACTCATTTTGATTTTCGTTCAGAGACGGTCAAAACGAGTTATTGTACACCAAAATTCGACACTCGAGGTGCATATACGATTAACTTCGGTTTTCTAAAAATAAGAGAGCTATTGGTTAAAAAAAGAGAGAGAAATAAATGTTTAAAAAAAATAAAATGTTTGTAGGGACAGCTGGTGCTCTCAACATATGGCTCCAAAATACCCTCTCCATTTGGCATTTTCTCTTCCTACACTTGTCAACATCTTCTCTTTGCTTTTTCCTTATAAAATAACAACCCCATCCCCTTCCCTTTTCTCTCTCTGAATTCCCTTTTATTTCCCCAACGAAGGGTCCAACCCTCTCTTTTCCATGCAGCAGCTCCTGCTACCCTTTCTCCCATTTGGAGCTGCTGCTCCCTTTCCATTTAGAGCATTGTTGCATGCTCAAGGAGCCACCTCTCTGCTAAAATCTCTGCTGGAAGACCTTCCTGTTACTGCATGTTCTTGGCCAAGAGTCAACTGCTACTGTTGTAGATTTAAGCAGCCAATTGATGCTTCCATTCACCAAAATCTGGAGGACTGGAGCTGCTGTCCCCCAAGCAAAGGTAGTTGCAGTACAAGTGTTGTTAAACAACCCTGCTGGAGTCCTCCTTAATTGTTGTTCCTTGCTGCTTGGTGGAGCCTTAAATCCACCTAAAAGCAGCTGCAACAACCCTTTAGTGCTCCAAATCCAAGGGAATTTCAGGTGTTGTTGCATGTTATTGGATCTCCAAGCTTGGAGATTCAAAGGTACATTCTAAAGCTTTTCTTTTTTGTTGCTCCAGGGAACAACCCCCTCTCCTGCAACATCTTTCAAAGCTGTAGGAGCCTCTCTAAACACTTCTTCTTCCAAAATAGAGACCTTCCTGCTGCTGTCCAGCAACAGTTCAAGCACTGCATGCAGACTTAGCTTCAAGTTTTAAAGAGATTTAGGTACAATCTTCCCCTCCTCTTGCTGCAATCCATGTTTTGTACAATTTGAAGTCCTCTTGCTGCCAATCATGTCATACATTCAGAGCTCAATGCTTACTACTAGCAATTCAAGTTCCATTAGGCTTTCATGCTGATGCTTTTAGGATGATTTTGGCACTCTGTTTTCAATTTGACTCATTATACCTAAGACATTCAGTATCTTTGATTTGAGTCCACATCAATATTAGTAATTATTATCACTAAGAGTTCTTATCTTCTTGCATTATGTTAACACATAAGTCCATTTCTTGTTTGTTGGTCATATTATTTAATTAGCTTCATTGGGTGTATCATATTATCTGTTAGAATACTCAGATGATTTATTCTATAGAGCCCTCGGGTCTCTTATATAGGGAGAGAGCCCTTGGGTAAATTACATGAGAGGTACAAAAAGAAACTGAAATAACATGAAATAACATAAGAGACGAACAACTGTCTCTACACTCCCCCTCAAGATGGCGCATAGATATCTATCATGCTCAGCTTGGAAGAACATCTCTGGAAGGGTCCTCTGAGCAATGGCTTAGTGAATATGTCCGCTGTCTGATCCTCTGAACTGACATGAGACGTGGAGATGAAGCCCTTCTGAATCATGTCCCTAGTGTAATGACAATCCACCTCTATGGTTTGGTTCTCTCAGGGAAGGCTGGATTATTGGCAATAAATAATGCTGCCTGATTATCACATTGAAGGTTCATAGGCAAGGGAACATCAACGTTCAGATCTTCTAAGACTGCTTTAACCCACATCATTTCTGTGCTTGCCTGTGCCATGGCTCTATACTCGGACTCGGCACTGGATCTCACCACAACAGTTTGCTTCTTGCTTTTCCAAGAGACTAAGAGCTTCCTATGAAGATAGCAAATCCAGAAGTAGACTTACGGTCCCTTGACATCCTGCATAATCTGCATCTGCACAGGCTGAAATAGATAGATCTGTACCTTTCTTAAATAGCAACCCTGTGCCTGGGGAAGACTTCAGATATCTCAATATCATGTGTAAGGCATCCATATGAACTTGCCTCGGCTGCTCCATGAACTGACTCACCCTGTTTACTGCAAGAGCAATATCCGGTCGCGTTATGGTGATGTATAAGAGCTTACCCACCATTTCTCTGTACCTTCTCTTGTCCACCTCCTCGGTATATCATCGTACAGCTTCATACTCGGGTCCATAGGTGTACTTGAAGGTCTGCATCCAGTCATTCTTGTTTCGACTAGCAAATCTGTGACATATTTTCTTTGAGTCATCACCAGTCCTTGTGCATTTCTTGCAAATTCTATCCCAGAAAATATCGTAATGTGCCTAGATCCTTTGTAATGAACTGGCTGCCCAACATAGACTTGGTGATCTCTACTCCCTGTGCATCATCTCCTGTAACCAATATGTCATCAACATATACCATAACAACAATGGTACCTCTAGGGGTCTTCCGGACGAACAGTGAGTGGTCCGCATTAGATCTTCTGAACCCTGTCTTTCAATAAGCTGAGATAGCTTCTGGAACCATGCACGGGGACTCTGTTTAAGGCCATGATAGCCTTATGAAGTCTGCACACCTTCTGAGTCTCCCCCTCAGCAGCAAACCCGGGTGGCTGCTACATGTAGACTTCCTCCTGTAGATCACCATACAAGAAAGCATTCTTAACATCAAGCTGGAAAATGGTCCAGTCACGTACCACTGCAACTGATAGGAGGATGCGAAGGGTAGAGTGTCTCGCCACCGGTGAGAAGGTATCCAAATAGTCAACACCATATGTCTGTGTAAATCCCCCGTGCCACGAGCCTGGCCTTGTACCTGTCTAGACGACCATCTGCATGATATTTCACCGTAAAAACCCACTTGCAACTTACTACTGAGGCACCTGGAGGAAGGGGAACAAGAGACCAAGTTCCCCTAGACTGCAACGCACGCATTTCCTCTTCCATTGCAAGTCGCCAGCAGTCAATCTTCATTGCATCCTGATATGTCCTTGGAATCTCAACTGACGATACAGCAGCTGCAAACTTCTGGAAATCCCCAGTGAGTCTATGGAAGGAGACCTGAGAGGCAAGAGGATACGTAGCACACTGTCTGCCCTGCTTCCTAAGAGCAATGGGCCTGTCCAAATCATCCAAGACCGTGTTGACCGGATGCTCCTCCTCCTGTAGTAAATGTTCCTGCACAGGTGCAATTTCTAAGCCATCGTTAGTTAGTTTCAGAACAAACCTGAGGCGTATCGGATGGTTGAGTTGTAGCCTGAGCATTGCCTTTCCGCCTTGTATAGAACTTAGTGAGAGGAACAACAGGAGGAGATGGTGGTGGTGGTGGTGGTGTTGATGGAGTAGAGGATTGACCCAGGCTTGGTGGTGGTGGTACAAAGACATTGGAATCTGGTGAAGTGGAGGAGGCCAATCTGTCACCCGCAGGTGAGAAATACATGACAGGTTCGAAAAAGGTAACATCTGCGCTCACATAATATTTGTCATGGACAGGATCATAGCAACGGTATCCTTTCTGTGTCCTGGAGTAACCCACAAAAACGCACTTGATAGCCCTAGGAGAGAGCTTATCAAATCCTGGAGATAAGCGGTGGACAAACGCAACAGTGCCAAAGACACGAGGTGTAAGTGCAAACAAGTCTCTGTCTGGAAAAAGAACAGAGATTGGAGACTTTTCCCCAAGAACAGTTGTAGGCATTCGATTTACTAGATAACATGCTGTAAGGATAGCATCACCCCAAAAAGATAATGGAGCACAACTTTGAATGAGTAATGTGCGTGCAATATCAAGAAAATGTCGATGCTTACGTTCCGCAACCCCATTTTGTTGTGAGGTGTAAGCACATGTGGTTTGATGAACAATGCCTTTTGAAGAAAGAAAGTTAGCAAGAGAGCGAGTGCAGAACTCTAATGCATTATCAGTTCGCACATACTTAACAGTAGAAGAGAAAACATTCTAGATTTCATTAATAAGATTTTGAATGACACTTCCTGCTTCAGATTTATTTTTAAGAAGAAACGTCCAGGACACTCTAGAGAAGTCATCAACCACTGCTAAATAGAACCTGTGCCCCTGATGATCGGGCACACGACTTGGACCCCAAATGTCTACATGAAGTAATTCAAACGAGGAGTGACTGCTCCGACTCTGACGACCTGGGAAGCTAGATCAATGGTGCTTCCCTAACTGACAAGCTTCACAACGAAAGGAGGAACTCGGAGAGATCTGAGGCAGTAGGTGACGCATTTTCTGCAGAGGCAGATGACCGAACCGAAGATGCCAGGTGTACGGAGATACGGCGCCTTGGGAATGCAGAGAGACACCAGCGTAGGAGTTACGGACTAGACGATAAAGGCCATTGTGCTCAGAACCACAGCCAATCACCCTGCCCGTCAGTATGTCCTGAAAAATAACAGACGATGGATCAAAAATAGCACGACAGTGCAAATCACGTGTAATCTGACTAATGGATAAGAGATTCATAGAGAATTCTGGCGCATGTAGGACGTTCTGTAAGTGCATAGAGGGTAGCAAAGCCGTCTCCCCCTGACCGATGATAGGAGAATGAGTTCCATCAGCTATGAGTACAGATCGACCAGGCTGTACAGCTCTGTAGGACTGAAGAATCTCTTTCTCACGGCATAGATGATGGGTAGCCCCAGAGTCGACAATCCAACCTGTGAGGTCATGACAATGAGATGAGACTGAAGGACTACCTGAGGCACTGGCAGAGGCGGATGTACTAGCAGACGCTGATGCTGCAACATCAGAAACTTCAGCATTCTCTGGCGACGATTGGGGCATGATATCACGAAGGCGTGCCACTAACTCTTCGAACCTGTGATCTGTGGCAGGAGCTGAAGGACTCTGAACATGATCCGCGACACGTGCAGAAGGGGGAAAGCCGTGCTTGGAATAGCACGTATCCTCCGAATGACCAGTACGGCGGCAGAAAGAACACGTGGACCGTATGCGACCTCCACGTCCACGTCCACCATTTCCTCTGCCACGAAACGAGGACGAACCACCACGTCCCCTGGAAACTGCCATTGCAGACGGAGGCGCATTCGCTGTAGCGGATGGAACAGGTACACGACTGAGTCTCCTGTATACCTCTTCCATCGGCGGGATAGTGGCATCTGCTAGAATCTGAGAGCGTGCTGCCTCGTACTCCGGGTCTAGGGCAGCGAGTAATACGCCAACCATAGTGGCGTTGCGGAACGTCTTCTGCTGTTCCGGTGTGGCTGTAAGCGGGATGGTGCTATAGAGCTTCTCGAACATGCCACAAAGCGACGTGTACAGTGAATGGAGAGGCCTCCCATTCTGCTTCGTGGTAAATATGTCATGCTGCAACTGGAGCATCTTCGTCTCGTTGCGTACCTGAGAGTACGTCATAGCCAAAATATCCCACATCGCCTTAGCGGTGGGCTGGTGAAGGACATCATTCGCTATCTCCGTCGTAAGCGTACCTGAGAGCCAGACCTTGGCATACGCGTCGTCAGCCTCCCATGAGGCATAAATCCCTGTCTTCTCCGGCGGTTCATCCTCGGTAAGAATATGCTTCTTACCACACGACTTCATAAGACTGAGGAACTGCATCGCCCACAGCTCGTAGTTAGTCCCGTCCATTTTGACGATTGGTGCCGAACCTTTGAAGGCACCTATGGCGGGCATCTCAAGCTTGTGTTCTGACATAATTCCGGAGAAGAACAAGTACTGATAGACCAAGAAAGTATTGTCTACCGAGACCTTGTAGGATTCAAGTGCATAGGTAGACGATTATGCACTTGAATCGACCATCACGCCGAGTCCTAGCGAGGATGCGGTTCCTCGGCCACGAGTAGAGGCTCTGGGAGCCCCTACAACTGGATTACGGCGGCTGAAGGACTGTTGACAGCGAGCAGGAGGCTGCGGGCTGGAGGCCGGGGGGCTTGGACGGTGGTGTAGGGGCTGGGTGGCGCTGATCGGAGGGCCGCAAGGTGCTGGGGGGGCCGCTGGGGCCTGGGGAGCCCGCTGGGGGCTGGGGAGGCCGCTGCGGAGGGCGCTGGGGGGCTGCGGAGCCCGCTGGGCGAGGAGGCGGCGAGCCCGGGGAGGGAGGGTTCGAAACCCTAGGCGGCGGGAAAGGGGGGGCGGCGGTGGAGAACCCTAGGGTTAGGGTTATGGCTCTGATACCATGTTAGAATACTCAGATGATTTATTCTATAGAGCCCTCGGGTCTCTTATATAGGGAGAGAGCCCTTGGGTAAATTACATGAGAGGTACAAAAAGAAACTGAAATAACATGAAATAACATAAGAGACGAACAACTGTCTCTACATTATCAATAATGTCAAAAATAATTATGTAAAGAACAATAAGTTAAACTTTAATTTCTATTCTATTAATCCTTCTTACGATATAGATAACTTGTAATCAAAGATGGTATGCACTGCTCAAAGGTTTCCCATATGTGCAGTCTGGTTTATGGTAGAATATTATTTGGATCAGATTAGAAATATGATATGAATTTGATTTAAAAAGTGACTAATTGTGATGCCACAATGTGTAATGAGCAATAATAATAATAGCAGTAATAGTAAATATTCATGAGAAATTTAAGGGATATAATTAGTACAACAGATATGACTATAGATGAGATATTTAGGGAGCATGTAGGAAGGTTCAAGGATTGGATACATTTTGGAATGTTAACCTCTTATGTAGAGCATAACATTGATGTTAACTCCCTTTACTATCAACTAAATTTATATCCTATAAAGGAAAAGACTCCAAAGATTTAATCTGTAATATATATATATATAAAGAAAGAAATTTCGCAGTTTTTATCCAGAAATTCAGATTTCTTTAGTATAAGCCTGAAGGGTTCATCAAGTAATTATTAACCAGTTTTCTATCCTCGATGTAAGAATGTTGCTGCTTAAAAGCATCTACTTAGGTGGTTATGGATTGCATGATCTCAAGTTTATTACTGATCTACAAGCAGCAGATCAACATATTCTATTAACTTAACTGAGCTTACTACTGAAAAGAGAAAATCATATTTACATTGCTTATTGAATGTTGAAAGTATTCAACTATGCTATTATCACAAGAGAACCTTGGAATTGTTGAGTTCATTAGCATAAAGCCTTTTTCATCACACTAGGTCTTGGAATTAATATCTTCAATCTCCTTAATATGGGATATTGTAGGCTTATGTGATGTACATCATCTCTTATTCTAATATAATATCCCAAAGAAGGCATGACACCTCAGTAGTTTAAAAATATGACAAACCACTTCCAACCTCGGAAGGCTTTTCCCTATCATTATTAAATTCTCTCATTAGAATATGGATAGAATCTGTAATCAAGTGATTTATATATTCTAGATCAACAAGCAGGTGCCAAATTTTGAGATAATCTATGATCAATGACTGACAATTTTCATGATCAATCATTTAAGTATGAATCACAATTATGGATCAATATTACATAAGATTGCCGACATGCCTAGATCTGTAAAGTTAATCACAACAGAAATTGAGAAAGAATGAGGAATCAAGTCAGTGACGATGATTCAGTAATGACTGATAAATAATAAGAGTGCCAGTCATGGTGACCTTTACGCCTGACTGTGCGAGGGTGCGGTGACCCTCAGTTGGGCGGGAGATTAGGAAGCCCAGTTAAGGCAGCGGTCGCTTCGTGCGCGGGTCTAGGATCCCAGTCTTTTTCTCGGTTTTTCGCGAGCGCTCGCAGTTTTTACGCCTCTCTGGGATCCACAGGTTTTCTTTTAAAGACCAATTCTGCTGACCCTTGTTCTTTAGGGTACCTAGGCTGGAGGACCCTTGGTTTTAGTTTTTCGAGCTCGTTAGCCCGTACCGGTCCGGCCGGTTTTTCTTTTAGAGCGACTTTTCCGGAAAGTCTCTCTCACCCGTCTCAGTGGCGTAGTTTTGGAGTAGACCTATCCCTCTATTGGACCGCCTTCGACTTAGAGGGCGAGACGGAAGAGCCTTTTGTAGGCTACTTCACCGCTTGAGTTTTGTTTATTTTTCGCCAGCAGACTTGGCGATGCTACATCCGAATCATCCATGTATACATTTGAATCCTCTATGGCTACATCTGAATCAGTTACAGTTGAATCTGGAAAAGTTACATTACAGTTGAATTTGGAAAAGTTACATTTGAGATTGGATTGAGTCACAATTGAGTTTGGCTAAAGTTGAATTGCAGTTGAATTGGTTACATGGAAGTTGGTTGTAGTTGAGCTTAGTTTCCATTAAGCTAAGATCCATCATATACCCTTACTATGATCAATCCAATAGATTCTTAAACATCATTATAAGCATTTAATAGAGATAATGATCATATCAGAGTCTCATCATTTACATTCTCAAGACCAATCAAACTTATATTATAATTAATAGAAAAACAATGACTTAAATATGGACCATATGATATTTATATATAAATGATTATGTGGGTAATTAGTATAGGATGGGTAGACTGGGGTTTTACATACCAAACAACTTGAAAGCTTGTTTCATTGCAAGTAGTTTTAAATTTTAATTATCAAAGCCAAATTACTTGCTTTCTTTTGGAACCACTAAATTCCTGTTAATTTTAATTAATTAGATGTACTCAACGTTTGTTGATGTTCTTTTCTCCCTATTCCATGGATTGCAGGCAAAATACCTGCACCGTTGTATTGGGAGAGTTGAACATCAGCTTCTGCAGTTACAATTATCAGGTACGCATTCTATAGTTTGTTCAAGATATTATATGCTTTTATTTCTCTTCTAATATAATTGGGATGCATGTACATAATGCAATTTCTGTTGTTACATGTTAACTGCTATGGATATTTATGCAATATAATTGTGACATACTGTAGTTCTGTGGCTTATTAGTTAATTTGTGAATGTCATCCGTATAAAAAAATCCCCTAATTTTTAGTACTATAATGTGAGCTTTAGTGAACATGATACTACGGATGATATGTAAACGGGTTTCCCCGATCTGCGGGAGCGGGCTTCACAGTTTGGTATCAGAGCAGTGGTACCCCGCTACATACATTCGTAGTATTATAGTTCTGATCGCATTAAGTCTTGGATAGCGACAGTTCATTAACTTGTCGCGAGTCCGAAAGGGAAATATGACATTCCAATTTCCATAACCACAAATGTCACCGTTTGCAACTAATTTCCATATGTATCCCAAGAAGAGAAAAAGCATAGTTAGAAATATCCATGAACATTAACTATTAATGATATTGGTTCTTACATAGAACCATGGCGTCCTGAACCAACCTTTTTATGTTTTAATTGATTCTGGAGGGTTGAATGAACTTCGAGTTTCTAGTTTCGGTAGGTAGAGGTGCAGTTGCCCTAGATCATCCTTGTCACACTCATGGGCCAAGTGGCCAGTTGTTCATCATAAGACTGATAGTAAAGGATTACCAATGTTGATTAGTGGTCACGCGATGATCGCATATTTTAGACCATTATAGCTTGACGAGTTTGACCTGATATTTGGCATGGATTGGCTGCCAACTCATCATGCCCTGAGTAATTACTTCATAAAGATGGTTGTCTTTAGGATTCCAGACTTACCCGAGTTCACCATTAATGATACATTATATGACTCCAAAATGGAGTACATTTCAGTGCTAAGAGTTTCAAAGACTCATAGATCGAGAATGAGACATTTCTAGCAATTATTCGAAAGATACCTGATGGAAGAGACGATGACTCAGGACATCAGTTTAGTGTCAAATTTTTCCAATGTGTTTCCTGATGAATTGTCAGGTATACTACTTAAAAGAGAGATTGAGTTCGAAATCACAATACTACTAAATACACAACCAATCTCAATGATTGTACCGCATGGCACCGACCAAGTTGAGAAAGCTGAAGGTGCGGTTGCATGATTCACTTGACATAGGTTTCAGAAGGCTGAACACTTCACCTTCGGGTGCTATAGTTCTTTCGTCAGAAAGAAGGATGGATCAATGAAATTATGCATCGATTACATACAGCTGAACAAGAAAACAATAAAGAATCATTATCAACCGCCACATATTGATGATTTGTTTGATCAACTACATGGATCTTCGATGTTTTCAAAGATCGATCTTTGATCTGACTACCATCAGCTGGAGATTCAAGAGTCAAATATTCCGAAAACATCATTCAGGACTCGATATGGACATTATGAGTTTGTTGTGATGCCATTTGGGCTCACGAATACACATGTAACATCCATGGAGATGAGGAACGTGATTTTCCGTCCATACTTGGACAAGTTGTGGTTGTGATTCATCAATGATGTTCTGATATATAATTGGAGTGAATGGGATCACATAAATGATCTGAAGATAGTACTAGATACACTTCAAGAGCATAAGTAGTATGCTAAGACGGACAAGTGTGAGTTATGGTTATCCCAAATCTCATTTCGTAAGGCATGTCATTTCTGGAGTAGGCATTGCAGTGATCTTGCAAATACCGAGACAGTCATGTCTTGGGAATAACTTAAGACAGTCACTCAGATTCCAAGCTTCCTTGGACTAGCGGGTTATTACAAACGCTTCATCAATAGTTTTTCCCGAGTTGTTCTCTTCCTGACACGATTGACACAAAAGGGAGTTCCTTTCATTTAGAATGATCCATGCAAACAAGCCTTCAGGACACTGAAGGAGAGATTGATGACTATGTCATTCTTGCAAGCACTCAGGATTATACAGTATATACAAATGCTTGAAATGAAGGTTTAAGAGCATTTCTGATGCAACGAGGTTACATGAATGTTTTTGCATCACATTAGTTGAGACTGCATGAGCGGATTTACCCCACCCATGGCTTGGAGTTGACGGCAATTGTCCCTGCTTTGAAGATCTAGCATCACAATCTCTATGAGGTAAATTTTGAGAATACCAAATGGCCGCGATGCTTTTGGATCGTTATTGACAAATTAAACAAGTCAGCCCATTTATACTTGTCGGCATGATCTACACTCCATCTAGGTTGGCTAGATTATACGTGCAGAAAATTATCATGCTTCATGGTATACCACGAGAGGTAATATCTGTCAAAGACTTGAAGATTTACATCGCACTACTGGCACCGGTCCGTGTTAGTACTTCAGACAAGGCTGAAGACAAGTTCCGCATGCTATCCATAGACCGACGGACAAAGAGGGTGCATTATTCAGACACTTGAATAATTGTTACGTGCATGTACTCTAGATAAGAAAGGGTCCTGGAAGGACCACCTGCCATTGGTAGAATTCCCATACAACAACAACAACCATCATTTCGATATTATTATGGCACCATTCGAAGTCCTATATTGACAGAAATGCCTCGCACCTCTCAGATAGCATGATATAGGTGAACACACTCTTTATTCGGTAGATCTCGTGGAAGAGACTGTGAGAATTGTTGATCTTGTAAGGTAAATGTTTCTAAAGATACAGAGCCGCTAGAAAAGCTTTGCAGATAGTCAGAGAAGAGTTTTGGAGTTTCAGGCAATCCAACATCTTCTCTTTATTCATTCAAAATATGGCATGCATATTCAATTTAATCTCTCACATTGATGAAATGTCTGTAGACACAGATAGGAGATTGTGTGTCACTACGAGTATTTCCCATGAATGGAGTACAGAGATTTGATGGTCATGGCAAGTTGGTGTCATGATATATAGAACCATTTGAAATTATTACTCATATAGGTAAGTTGGTATATCGAGTAGCCTTCATCTGCAGCTGTCAATCAAATACGATGTCTTTCATATATCCAATCTAAGGAAGTGCGTACGTGATCCTCGCCACGTCATCATCTACGAGAACCATGACGTGGAGCAAGACAGCATACGAGGAGAGGTCTTTACATATACACGAAAATGTTGTGAAGAAGATTCACATCAAAGAAATTTCCCTAGTGAAAGTGCCATTGCGCCGACATGGTGTCAGAGAGGCGACGTTGGAAACCGAAGCAGCACGCAGGCAAGATACCTGCAGCTCTTTTCAGGTAATTGTCTAAACAAGCCATTTGGTTATGTATGTTGAAAGAACATGGCTTGTTTTCCTTTTAATGTTTTTATGGGTTCAAAACCCTTTGAGGTTTTTATGGCCAAATGAGATCCAAACAAATACAAAGTAACCTTGACTCGAGTCTCGAGGACGAGACTCCCTTTGAGGTTTTTATATTTGTAACATCCGGATCCACACAAACCCGAACCCGACTCGATTAGGGTCCGTATAACCCAATAAAGTTATTAATCATTGTTAAATAATATAAACCGATCAATTGATCGTGAATCAAAAGTAGTTCGGGCGAAATTGACCAAAAATCAATCGCAGCATAATGCGTGCCCGAAAAAACCGCGATGCAAATTTGAAAAGCGCGAGACAAACTGAGACCGCCATAAAATCCTATTCGACGAAACAAGACCAACGGAATCGACCGTTCGTCGATCGGAGGTCATTTAATATTTTAAAACCGCAAAACTTAGCCATAAATCAAAATCGTATCTCGAGAATTTCGGGTATTAATACCCACTCTAAAGTATATGAATATTATACTCATTTTGATCTTCGTTCAGAGACGGTCAAAACGAGTTATTGTACACCAAAATCCGACACTCGAGGTGCATATACGGTTAACTTCGGTTTTCTAAAAATAAGAGAGCTATTGGTTAAAAAAAAGAGAGAAATAAATGTTTAAAAAAATAAAATTTTTGTAGCTGTCCAGGACAGCTGGTGCTCTCAACATATGGCTCCGAATACCCTCTCCATTGGGCATTTTCTCTTCCTACACTTGTCAACATCTTCTCTTTGCTTTTTTCCTTATAAATAGCAACCCCATCCCCTTTCCCTTTTCTCTCTCTGAATTCCCTTTTATTTCCCCAACGAAGGGTCCAACCCTCTCTTTTCCATGCAGCAGCTCCTGCTTCCCTTTCTCCCATTTGGAGCTGCTGCTCCCCTTCCATTTAGAGCATTGTTGCATGCTCAAGGAGCCACCTCTCTGTTGAAATCTCTGCTGGAAGACCTTCCTGTTACTGCATGTTCTTGGCCAAGAGTCAACTGCTACTGTTGTAGATTTAAGCAGCCAATCGATGCTTCCATTCACCAAAATCTGGAGGACTGGAGCTGCTGTCCCCAAGCAAAGGTAGCTGCAGTACAAGTGTTGTTAAACAACCCTGAGTCCTTAATTGTTGTTCCTTGCTGCTTGGTGGAGCCTTAAATCCACCTAAAAGCAGTTGCAACAACCCTTTAGTGCTCCAAATCCAAGGGAATTTCAGGTGTTGTTGCATGTTATTGGATCTCCAAGCTTGGAGATTCAAAGGTACATTCTAAAGCTTTTCTTTTTTGTTGCTCCAGGGAACAACCCCTCTCCTGCAACATCTTTCCAAAGCTGTAGGAGCCTCTCTAAACACTTCTTCTTCCAAAATAGAGACCTTCTTGTTGTTGTCCAGCAACAGTTCAAGCACTGCATGCAGACTTAGCTTCAAGTTTTAAAGAGATTTAGGTACAATCTTCCCCTCCTCTTGCTGCAATCCATGTTTTGTACAATTTGAAGTCCTCTTGCTGCCAATCATGTCATACATTCAGATCTCAATGCTTACTACTAGCAATTCAAGTTCCATTAGGCTTTCATGCTGATGCTTTTAGGATGATTTTGGCACTCTGTTTTCAATTTTGACTCATTATACCTAAGACATTCAGTATCTTTGATTTGAGTCCACATCAATATTAGTAATTATTATCACCAAGAGTTCTTATCTTCTTGCATTATGTTAACACATAAGTCCATTTCTTGTTTGTTGGTCATATTATTTAATTAGCTTCATTGGGTGTATCATATCATCAATAATGTCAAAAAAAATTATGTAAAGAACAATAAGTTAAACTTTAATTTCTATTCTATTAATCCTTCTTACGATATAGATAACTTGTAATCAAAGATGGTATGCACTGCTCAAAGGTTTCCCATATGTGCAGTCTGGTTTATGGTAGAATATTATTTGGATCAGATTAGAAATATGATATGAATTTGATTTAAAAAGTGACTAATTGTGATGCCACAATGTGTAATGAGCAATAATAATAATAGCAGTAATAGTAAATATTCATGAGAAATTTAAGGGATATAATTAGTACAACAGATATGACTATAGATGAGATATTTAGGGAGCATGTAGGAAGGTTGAAGGATTGGATACATTTTGGAATGTTAACCTCTTATGTAGAGCATAACATTGATGTTAACTCCCTTTACTATCAACTAAATTTATACCCTATAAAGGAAAAGACTCCAAAGATTTAATCTGTAATATATATATATAAAGAAAGAAATTTCGCAGTTTTTATCCAGAAATTCAGATTTCTTTAGTATAAGCCTGAAGGGTTCATCAAGTAATTATTAACCAGTTTTTTATCCTCGATGTAAGAATGTTGCTGCTTAAATGCATCTACTTAGGTGGTTATGGATTGCATGATCTCAAGTTTATTACTGATCTGCAAGCAGCAGATCAACATATTCTATTAACTTAACTGAGCTTATTACTGAAAAGAGAAAATCATATTTACATTGCTTATTGAATGTTGAAAGTATTCAACTATGCTATTATCACAAGAGAACCTTGGAATTGTTGAGTTCATTAGTATAAAGCATTTTTCATCACACTAGGTCTTGGAATTAATATCTTCAAACTCCTTAATATGGGATATTGTAGGCTTATGTGATGTACATCATCTCTTATTCTAATATAATATCCTAAAGAAGGCATGACACCTCAGTAGTTTAAAAATATGACAAACCACTTCCAACCTCGGAAGGCTTTTCCCTATCATTATTAAACTCTCTCATTAGGATATGGATAGAATCCGTAATCAAGTGATTTATATATTCTAGATCAACAAGCAGGTGCCAAATTTCGAGATAATCTATGATCAATGACTGACAATTTTCATGATCAATCATTTAAGTATGAATCACAATTATGGATCAATATTCCAAAAGATTGTCGACATGCCTAGATCTGTAAAGTTAATCACAACAGAAATTGAGAAAGAATGAGGAATCAAGTCAGTGACGATGATTCAGTAATGACTGATAAATAATAAGAGTGCCAGTCATGGTGACCTTTACGCCTGACTGTGCGAGGGTGCGGTGATCCTCAGCTGGGCGGGAGATTAGGAAGCCCAGTTAGGGCAGCGGCTGCTTCGTGCGCGGGTCTAGGATCCCAGTCTTTTTCTCGGTTTTTCGTGAGCGCTCGCAGTTTTTACGCCTCTCTGGGATCCACAGGTTTTCTTTTAAAGACCAATTCCGTTGACCCTTGTTCTTTAGGGTACCTAGGCTGGAGGACCCTTGGTTTTAGTTTTTCGAGCTCGTTAGCCCGTACCGGTCGGGCCGGTTTTTCTTTTAGAGCGACTTTTCCGGAAAGTCTCTCTCACCCGTCTTAGTGGCGTAGTTTTGGAGTAGACCTATCCCTCTATTGGATCGCCTTCCACTTAGAGGGCGAGACGGAAGAGCCTTTTGTAGGCTACTTCACCGCTTGAGTTTTGTTTATTTTTCGCCAGCAAACTTGGCGATGCTACATCCAAATCATCCATGTATACATCTGAATCCTCTATGGCTACATCTGAATCAGTTACAGTTGAATCTGGAAAAGTTACATTACAGTTGAATTTGGAAAAGTTACATTTGAGATTGGATTGAGTCACAATTGAGTTTGGCTAAAGTTGAATTGCAGTTGAATTGGTTACATGGAAGTTGGTTGTAGTTGAGCTTAGTTTCCATTAAGCTAAGATCCATCATATACCCTTACTATGATCAATCCAATAGATTCTTAAACATCATTATAAGCATTTAATAGAGATAATGATCATATCAGAGTCTCATCATTTACATTCTCAAGACCAATCAAACTTATATTATAATTAATAGAAAAACAATGACTTAAATATGGACCATATGATATTTATATATAAATGATTATGTGGGTAATTAGTGTAGGATGAGTAGACTGGGGTTTTACATACCAAACAACTTGAAAGCCTGTTTCATTGCAAGTAGTTTTAAATTTTAATTGTCAAAGCCAAATTACTTGCTTTCTTTTGGAACCACTAAATTCCTGTTAATTTTAATTAATTAGATGTACTCAACGTTTGTTGATGTTCTTTTCTCCCTATTCCATGGATTGCAGGCAAAATACCTGCACCGTTGTATTGGGAGAGTTGAACATCAGCTTCTGCAGTTACAATTATCAGGTACGCATTCTATAGTTTGTTCAAGATATTATATGCTTTTATTTCTCTTCTAATATAATTGGGATGCATGTACATAATGCAATTTCTGTTGTTACATGATAACTGCTATGGATATTTATGCAATATAATTGTGACATACTGTAGTTCTGTGGCTTATTAGTTAATTTGTGAATGTCATCCGTATAAAAAAATCCCCTAATTTTTAGTACTATAATGTGATCTTTAGTGAACATGATACTACGGATGATATGTAAACGGGTTTCCCCGATCTGCGGGAGCGGGCTTCACACATTTTTATCCCCCCACGCATCATCCCCTGTAACAAGAATATCATCCACATAAACCATGATAACAATTGTACCTCTAGGTGTCTTCTGCACAAATAAGGAGTGGGCTGCATTTGATCTCTTGAACCCCTGCTTTTCCACCAACTCCGAGAGCTTTTGAAACCAAGCCCTTGGACTTTGCTTAAGGTCATATATTGCCTTATGGAATCTACAAACATGCTGACACTCCCCCTCAGCAGCAAATCCTGGAGGTTGCTGCATGTAGACTTCCTCCTGTAGATCTCCATACAAGAATACATTTTTAACATCTAACTGAAACAATGGTCAATCACGTACCACAGCAACTGAAAGAAGGATCCATAAAGTGGAGTGGCACGCAACGGGAGAGAATGTGTCCATATAATCCACACCGTAAGTCTGAGTAAATCCACGAGCTATTAATCTTACCTTGTAGCAATCAAGGCTCCCATCTGCATGGTGTTTAAAAGTAAACACCCACTTGCAACTGACGACGGAGGCTCCAGGAGGAGCAGAAACCAAACTCCAGGCACCACGTGATTGCAAGGCAACCATCTCTTCCTCCATAGCTAGACGCCAGTGGCTATCCTTCAGGGCCTCCTGGTACTTCCGTGAATAGCCACGGCAGATAGAGCAACGGCAAATCTCTGAAAGTCCCATGTTAGATGATGAAAAGATATCTGGGACGCAAGGGGATAAGATGCGCAAGTACGCTTTTGCTTCCGTAAGGCGATGGGCACATCCAGGTCATCGGTAGCATCAACCATGTGTAGGCTAGTCTCCTGCAAGGATCCCTGCATAGATATATCCTCAATCCATCATTAGAAATCATGTTATAACAAACCTGAGGCGTGCTGGATGACGAGCGATTACCATGAGCAGAGCCAGGTCGACGGGTATAAAATTTTGGTGATGGTGGAATGATGTGGGACGGATAGAAGGTAGTGGTGGTGATGTTTGTATTGCAGGCACAGGTTGAGGAGATGGCAAAGACGTTGGAGGAGGTGGCAGGTAAACCTCATCATCAGAGTCTGATGCCGCCAACCTGCCTCCTGTAGGGGAGAAAAAAATCACAGACTCAAAAAATGTCACATCAGCACTAATATAGTATTTCCTACGCAAAGGATCATAACACCGATATCCCTTCTGGGTCCTAGAGTACCCAACAAACACACATTTGACAGCCCTAGGAGAGAGCTTGTCAAGACCTGGAGTAAACTGTTGAACGAATGCAACAGAACCAAAGACACGAGGAGTAAGTGAGAATAATTCGTTATCACGAAAAACAATGGAGAACGGAGTTTTCTCACCCAAAACATATGAAGGCATGCGATTCACCAGGTGACATGCCGTAAGGACAGCATCACTCCAAAATGAATGTGTGACCTGACTCTGAATAAGAAGTGTATGAGTGATATTAAGTAAATGACGAAGCTTTTGCTCTGCAACACCATTTTGTTGAGAAGTGTAAGGATATGTTGTTTAATGAATAATGCCATGAGAGGCAAAATATTGAGATATAGTACGTGTTGGTTGAAATGAGAATGAGAACTTGTTTATTCCAGGGAACCCTAGGCTCTCTTATATAGATGAAGCCTATGGGTAAACTACATAAGGTGGAACAAGGAAAATAAACATAACAGACGAGTACATAAATACTAGAAACATCTCTACACTCCCCCTCAAGATGGAGCATAGATGATAATCATGCTCAGCTTGGAAGAGAATTTCTGAAACGGCCCTCTGAGCAACGGTTTAGTAAAGATATCTGCAGTCTGCTATCCTGAACTGGCATGGGAAGTAGAAATCAAACCCTTCTGAATCATATCCCTGGTATAGTGGCAGTCTACTCAATATGCTTCATCCTTTCATGAAATGCAGGATTATTAGCAATAAATAATGCTGCTTGATTGTCACATTGTAACTGCATGGGTAGAGGTACATCCATATGCAGATCTTCTAATACGGCTCGAACCCACATCATCTCCGTACTTGCATGTGCCATGGCCCTGTACGCATTCAACACTAGATCTAACCACCACTGTCTGTTTCTTGCTTTTCCAAGAAACTAAGGAACTGCCAACAAACACTGCAAAACCTGAGGTAGATTTCCGGTCTCTAGGACATCCTGCATAATCCGCATCAACACGTGCAGAGATAGAAATATTTATTTCTTTCCTGAACAACAATCCTGCACATGGAGACGACTTTAGATATCTTAGTGTCATATATACAGCATCTAGGGATGTCAATCTGGGTTTATACATTGGGTACCCGACTCGAACCCGTCCCATTTAAGGACCCGAAATCCGCCCCATTTACTTTTGGACGGGTTTGGGTTTTGAATTGACTACCCATGCGGGTATGGGTATGGGTTTGGGATTGCCATGTGGGTACCTGAACCCGAACCCGCCCCAAATCCGAATAAAAAAATATATAAAGATAGATGTGTGTGTTGCATTTTAATCAAACTAGCCCCAAATCCATTTCATATCTAATATGCATTGATCTACATGTATAAATATCCAACTCAATTTTCTCCTCTTTATTTATTTATTCATATTTTACTAACTTTTTGTATCTTTAATAAATAAAAACTATCAACACAAAAGAGTTCAACACTTAACATATATAAACCTTTAATATTCTCTATATATTGCACATTTTTATGAATCGTCATATTACACGATCTCACTCTATTTTTTTTTACGCTCATCTCACTCTATTTTATCTTTATGTGAAAATCTTATATACATTTATAAACAACATAAGATTTACCATGTCGATGGGTACCCATTGGGTATACGGGTATCCGACGGGTATATGGGTACCTGCTAGAAATTACCCATTTAATAAATGGGCGGGTATGGATAGTGATATTATAAATGGGTATGGGTTTGGGAATAGTAATACCCGCCCCAAACCCGACTTGCTGACATCCCTAACAGCATCCATGTGCACCTGTCTGGGATGTTCCATGAACTGACTCACCCGACTAACCGCAAAAGCAATGTCGTCTAGTGATAGTAATATAAAGAAGCTTTCCCACCATTTCTCTATATCTTCTTTTGTCAACTTCCTCTGTTCATCTCCATATAACTTCATACTAGGATCCATGGGAGTAGTGGAGGGTCGACACCCGATCATACATGTCTCAACAAGCATATCTGAAATATATTTCCTTTGGGTCATCACAAGACCCTGCACATTCCTCGCAAATTCAAATCCCAGAAAGTATCGTAGAGTACCAAGATCCTTAGTCACAAACTGATGGCCTAAAAATGCTTTTGTCATCTTTATCCCTTGCATGTCATCTCCCGTAACAAGTATATATCATCAACATATACCATAATAACAACAGTACCTCTGAGAGTCTTCTGGACAAACAAAGAGTGGTCAGCATTTGATCTTATGAACCCTTGCTTCTGGATGAGATCTGAAAGATTCAGAAACCATACCCGCGGACTTTGTTTAAGACCATATATGACCTTATGAAGTCTACACACCATCTGACACTCCCCCTCAACAGCAAACCCCAGAGGCTGCTGCATGTAGACTTCTTCCTGCAGATCCCCATACAAAAAGGCATTTTTAACATCAAGCTGGAACAAAGGCCAATCACGTACCACAGCGAATGACAGAAGAACACGTAGAGTGGAATGATGTGCAACCGGAGAAAAGGTGTCCATATAATCCACGTCATAGGTGTGAGTGAATCCGCGTGCTACTAGCCTTGCTTTGTAGCGATCAAGGCTGCCATCCGCATTATATTTGACAGTAAAGACCCATTTACAACTGACTACATAAGCTCCTGGAGGAGCAACAACCAAGCTCCATGTACCACGAGACCGCAGGGCAGCCATTTCCTCCTTTAGGTTAACCGTCAGCTGCTGTCTTTCAAGGCATCCTGATAATTCTGTGGTATCTCCACGGTAGATAAGGCAACAGCAAATCTCTAAAAATCACCAGTGAGGCGATGGAATGAAACCTGTGAAGCAAGTGGATAAGACGCATGTCCGCCTAGACTTCCTCAAGGCAATAGGTACATCCAAATCATCAGTAGTGTCCACATGTATGTCATTGTCGTCCTGCACTTATGCATTGTCAGTCCCATCGTTACTAATATCACTTGGACATATCTGGGGCGTGGTGGATGATTGACGGCCTCCATGAGCAGGATTCGAACGACGGGTATAAAATTTCGGTAAAGGTGGGACTGGTGGTTGCGGAGGTGGTGATGGTGGTGACAGTGGTGATGGTGGTGGCACAGCAGGAGTTGGTATGTTATCAGAGTGATGCAGAGGAGGAGGTGGCACATAAATGTCATCATCAGTAGTGAAAGGAGTCATCCTGTCACCTGTAGGCGAAAAATACATCACAGTCTCAAAGAAGGTGACATCGGCACTAACATAATATTTTTTGTTCACATGATCATAGCATCGGTAGCCCTTTTGAGTACGAGAGTACCCAAGAAACACACACTTAACAGCCCTAGGTAAGAGTTTGTCAATCCCCGAAGTGAGTTGATGAACAAAAGCAACTGAGCCAAAAACACGAGGAGCTAGGGAGAACAATTCCTTGTCAGGAAAGACAATAGAAAGAGGAACTTTCTCACCCAATACAGAGGATGGCATACGATTGACCAGATAACATGCCATAAGAACGGCATCACCCCAAAAAGACAGAGGAGCACAATTATGAATGAGTAAAGTCCGAGTTATATCAAGAAGATGACGATGTTTTCTTTCTGCAGCACCGTTCTGTTGAGACGTGTAGGAACAAGTTGTTTAATGAATAATGTCACGAGACAAGAAGAAATGAGAAAGTGCAAAATTCTAAGGCACTATCTGTGCGCACAATCTTCACATTAGAAGTAAAAACATTCCAAATTTCATTGATAAGATTTTTTATTACATCCCCCGCTTCAAATTTATTTTTCAATAAAAAGACCCAAGACAATCTAGAGAAATCATCAACGACCACTAGGTAAAACACGTATCCCTGGTGATCAAGAACACGACTCGGACCCCAAATGTCAACATGCAACAACTCAAAAGGGGAGCGATTGCTCCGAGACTCACGACTAGGGAAAGTAGATCTGTGATGCTTCCCCAACTGACACGCTTCACACTGAAAAGAAGATTTGGTAAAATCTGGGGCAAGATATGTCGCAGCTTCTGAAGACGGAGATGACCAAAACGCAGATGCCAAGTAAAGGGAGAAGCAGTTCCACTGGACTGAGATGAGACACCAGCATAAGAGGTGCAGACCAACCGATAGAGACCATCCTGCTCACAGCCATAGCCAATCACCCTGCCTGTTAGAATGTCCTGAAAAATAAGAGACGATGGGTCAAAAATAGCTCGACAATGCAAATCCTTTGTAAGCTGACTAAGAGAAAGTAAGTTCATTGAGAAATCTGGAGCATGCAAAACAATCTGTAGTCGTATGGAGGGTGTCAAACTGATCTCCCCCTGTCCAAATGATGGGGGAATGAGTCCCATCTGCTATTACTACCGATCTCCCTGGTGGAACCTCCCTGTATGATGTAAACTTATCTCTATCTCGACAGAGATGATGTATCGCACCGAAGTCCATAATCCATTCCGAAACATCAGAACTGTGACAGGACGTAAAGGCATAAACGTTACCTGATGTGCTAGTTGTGGCTGACATGCTGGCAGAGGCTGAAGCTGCTATGTCTGAGTGACCTCCTGGCAAGTCAGTAGTGGCAGGAGGCATGATATCTCATAGTCTGGCGACAAGATCCTTAAACCGCTGATCTGAAGTAGATGTCGGTGTAGGCACAACGTGCTCGGCTACACGGGTTGATGCTGGAAAACCATGCTTAGAATAGCATGTATCCTCCGCATGACCCGGCGATGACCAAAGGTGCATGGCTGACGG
This sequence comes from Ottelia alismoides, assembly GCA_037367405.1. Taxonomy (NCBI): domain Eukaryota; kingdom Viridiplantae; phylum Streptophyta; class Magnoliopsida; order Alismatales; family Hydrocharitaceae; genus Ottelia; species Ottelia alismoides. The sequence continues at coordinate 13,381 of JAZKJV010002458.1, read as the reverse complement.
AATTGGCCACCTCAGCCACGAGGTCCACGACCACGAAAAGAAGAAGATGCACCTATGCCTCTGGAAGCTGCCATCGTTGAAGGAGGTAGAGTAGTGGCAGTAGAAGGAACTGTGATTCTGTTGAACCGTCGATAGACTTCCTCCACTGGAGGAATAGTAGCATCCGCCAGGATCTGCAAGCGAGCCGCATCATACTCCGGGTCAAGTGCCGCTAGTAAGACCCCCACCATTGTAGCATTCCGGAACGTCTTCTACTGCTCAGGGGTCGTCGTCAAGGGAATGATACTGTAAAGCTTCTCAAACATCCCTCGTAGGGATGTATACAACGAGTCCAATGGCCGGCCATTCTGCTTGATCGAAAATATGTCATGCTGAAGTTGGAGGATCTTGGTCTCGTTTCTCATCTGCGAGTACATCGCGGCAAGAATATCCCACATGGCCTAAGCCGTGGGCTGATGGAGGACATCATTAGCAATCTCCATCGTCAGAGTGCCTGAAAGCCAGACCTTGGCATACGAATCATCAGCCTCCCATGAGGCATAAACCCCAGTCTTTACTGTCAGCTCATCTTCGGTAAGAATGTGCTTTTTACCGCTGGACTTAATGATGAGACTCATGAACTGCATCGCCCAGAGCTCGTAATTCGTCCCATCCATTTTGACTATTGGTGATGGACCTTTGAAAGCGCTGATGGAGGGCATGTCCACTTTGTTTTCTGGCATTGTTGCCAAAGACGAAGAACTAGAGTTTGTAGACCAATGAATAACTGTCTACATAAACATGTATGGAGTTGAGTGCATATGTAGACTTTTGCACTCAAATCCCTGAAGAGCGAGAAATACAAGGGGATGGTGCCGAGTTGAAAAAAAAGGGGGGGAGGGGGGTTCGGCGTCGAGAAGAGAGGGGCGGAGGCGGTGCGCCGACGGTCTGGGAGGGGCGGCGGGCTGGGAGGGAGAATGGAGGGGCGGCGGTTAGGGTTAGGGTGGAGGCTCTGATACCATGTTGGTGGAAATGAGAATGAGAACTTGTTTATTCCAGGGAACCCTAGGCTCTCTTACATAGAGGAAGCCTATGGGAAAATTACATAAGGTGGAACAAGGAAAATAAACATAACAGACGAGTACATGAATACTAGAAATATCTCTACAGTGCGTGTACAGAATTCCAAAGCATTATCTGTTCTCACATATTTGACATAAGAAGAGAAAACATTTTGCACTTAAAGATTTTGATCATATCCCCTGCTTCAGATTTATTTTTCAATAAGAAAACCCATGACAAACGAGAATAATGATCAACTGCAATAAGATAAAACATGTATCCCTGATGATCAGGAACACGACTTGGACCTCAAATGTCAACATGAAATAATTCAAAAGGGGAGCTACTGCTCCGACTCTGACGACTAGGGAAAGTCGACCGATGATGCTTTCCCAACTGATAAGCTTCACACTGAAAGGAAGACCCTGGTGAGATCTGGAGAGGGAGAGGACCAAAACGTAGATGCCAAGTGAAAGGAAAGACTGGTCCAGTCGAAATAGAGGGTGCACGTGCATAAAGAGTTCAGACCAGTCGATAAAGACCACCCTGCTCACGGCCACACCCAATCACCCTGCCCGTTAGAATGTCCTGAAAAACAAGAAGCGATGGGTCAAAGATAGCTCGACAATGCAAATCCTTCGTAATCTGACGGATAGATAACAAAATCATAGAAAAATCAGGGGCATGTAACACGTTCTGCAGACGCATTGAAGGTGTCAAAGCAATCTCCCCCAGTCATGTGATTGGGGAATGAGTCCCATCGGCTATCACCACAGTTCGTCCTAGGGCAACCAGTCTGTATGCTATAAGCTGACCTCTGTCTCCACATAAATGATGCGTCACCCCAGAATCAATAATCCATTCTGTAATCTCTGATCCATAACATGATGTAAAGGCATAAGTACTACCTGAGGTACTGGCCGTAGCAGAGGCACTGGCGGAGGCTGAAGCAGTGACATCGGAATGGGCTCCTGGAGATGGTGAAGAAGGAGGCATGATATCTCGTAGTCTGGCCACGAAGTCATCAAATCTCTGATCTGAAGTAGGAGCAGCAGGAGGCTCAGCCTGCTCCACTACACGAGCTGATGCTGGGAAACCATGCTTGGAGTAGCATGTCTCCTCGGTATGACCTGGACGATGGCAAAACATGCAGGGCTGACGAATGTGACCTCCTCTACCACGAGGCCCTCGTCCACGAAAAGAAGAAGAGCCTCATCTGCCTCGGGAGGTTGCCATCGCCGAAGAGGTCTGACCAGTGGCAGTGGATGGAACAGTGATCCTGCTGAGCCGGCGGAAAGCTTCCTCCATAGGAGGGATAGTAGCATCCACAAGAATCGGAGAGCGAGCAGCTTCATATTCAGGATCTAGGGTTGTTAGGAATACACCAACCATCGTAGCATTCCTATATGTCTTCTGCTTCTCTGGGGTAGCCGTGAGTGGCATGAAGCTGTGGAGCTTCTTAAACATCCCACGCAAGGATGTATACGGCGAATGGAGAGGCCGAACGTTCTGCTTGATAGTGAATATGTCGTGCTGAAGTTGAAGGATATTGGTTTCATTCCTCGCCTGAGAGTAAGTGGTTGCGAGGATGTCCCGCATAGCCTTAGTCGTGGGCTGATGTAACACGTCATTGGCGATCTCTATCGTCAATGTCCCTGAAAGCCAAATGTAGAGACTTATGTTATGATATTATGTATCATTTCTTATTTTCTGTTTATTTTCTGGACTCTTATGTATTTTACCCATGAGGTCTCTCTATATAAGAGAGCCTAGGGTTCTATGGAATAACAATTCTCTCATTTCCACCAACATGGTATCAAAGCCAAAATCCTAACCCTACCCTCAAGCCCGCCATCCCTCTCTCTCCTCTCTCTCTCTCAACAGCATCGCCAGCCTTCTCTCTCCTCTCTCCAGCCCTCCCGCCAACTTCCACCGGCCTCCCACCAACCCCAACCAGCCCCAGTCAGCCCTCGCCGACCCCGCCAGCCCTTCCGCCGGACCCGCCAGCCCATGCCGACCGCCCTCTTCCAGCCCTAGTCGGCTCCCGCCGACCCCGCAAGTCTCCGCCGGCCACTACAGCACTCGCCGGTCACTCCAGGCCTATCTTGTAATGGATTTTAGTGCATAAAATCTACATATGCACTCAAATCCTGGCATGTCTATGTAGACACCGGTTTCTTGTCTACAAACCCTTATTTTCGTCTTCGGCAAGATGTCAGAAAGTAAAGTTGATATGCCCTCCATAGGTGCCTTCAAAGGTCCAGCGCCAATAGTCAAGATGGACGGGACGAACTATGAGCTATGGGCGATGCAGTTCATGAGTCTCATGAAATCAAACGGTAAGAAGCACATACTTATCGAGGATGAGCCGGCAGAGAAGACAGGGATCAATGCCTCCTGGGAGGCCGATGACTCTTATGCCAAGGTTTGGCTATCAGGAACACTGTCGATGGAGATTGCCAATGATGTTCCCCATCAGCCCACCGCCAAGGCGATGTGGGATATTCTGGCAGCTACATATTCACAGGTGCGGAACGAGACCAAGATGTTACAGCTCCAGCATGATATTTTTACGATGAAGCAGAATGGGCAGCCGCTTCACTCGCTGTACACGTCCCTGAGGGGGATGTTCGAGAAACTTTATAGCACCATACCACTCACAGCGACTCCAGAGCAGCAGAAGATATTCCGAAATGCTACCATGGTAGGCGTACTACTAGCAGCACTTGATCCTGAGTATGAGGCAGCCCGCTCTCAGATACTTGCCGACGCTATTATTCCTCCTATCGAGGAGGTTTACCGGAGGCTCAGTCACATCTCTGTTTCTTCCAGCACATCTACTCCACCTCCGTCGGCGATGGTCGTATCACGAGGGAGAGGTGGTCAGTCTTCCTTTCGTGGACATGCATCTCGTGGCCGAGGAGGTCGTTTTTGCCAGCCATGCTTCTTCTGTCATCGCACAGGTCACTCAGAGGATACATGCTACTCCAAGCATGGGTTTCCAGCCTCGACGCGTGTAGTTGAGCATATCACATCTCAGTTAGCATCCACTACAGATAACCGGTTCGAAGAGCTTGTGGCACGTCTACGAGACATTATGCCTCAATCATCTACTGATTCTCCAGGTGGCTCTTCAGATGTTGCTGCCACAGCTTCTGCTAGTTCGTCTGTCGCTGCCAGTACCTCAGGTAGTACCACTGCATTTACATCTTGTCATGATCTCTCCGATTGGATTATAGATTCCGGCGCCACCCATCATCTCTGCCGTGACAGAGAGAGACTTGAGTCATACAGGGACATCCCATCTAGCCGCTCAGTGCTGATAGCAGATGGGACTCATTCCCCCATCGTTGGACTGGGGGAGATCTCCTTAACACCTTCTATGCATCTACAGAATGTTCTACATGCTCCTGAGTTCTCCATGAATTTGTTATCTATTAGTCAGATTACGAAGGATTTGCACTGTCGTGCTATAGTTGACACATCCTCTCTCATTTTTCAGGACATACTAACGGGCAGGGTGATTGGTTGTGGCTCTGAGCAGAATGGTCTCTATCGTCGGGTCCGGAATTCTTATGCTGGAGTCTCTTTACATTCAGTCGGATCAGTCTCTCCATACACCTGGCATCTTCGCTTTGGCCATCTCCCACTCCAGAAAATGCGACATCTCTTGCCTCAGATCTCTCTGAGTTCGTTATTTCGTTGTGAAGCGTGACAGTTGGGAAAGCATCATCGGTCTAGCTTTCCCAGTCGTCAGAGTCGGAGCAGTAGCTCTCCGTTTGAGTTGTTTCATATTGATATTTGGGGTCCGAGTCGTGTACCCGATCATCAGGGGCACAGGTTTTATCTAGTCATGGTTGATGATTTTTCTCGTGTATCTTGGGTCTTTCTTTTAAAGAATAAATCTGAAGCAGGGGATGTTATTAAAAATCTGATTAACGAAGTGCAGAATGTCTTCTCTTCTACTGTCAAATATGTTCGTACAGATAATGCATTGGAATTCTGCACCCATTCTCTCTCTCAGTTTCTTTCGTCTAAGGGTATTATCCGCCAAACCACCTGTGCTTACACTTCTCAACAGAATGAAGTGGCAGAGAGAAAGCATCGTCACCTTCTTGACATCACTCAAACTCTACTTATTCAGAGTTGTGCGCCTATCAATTTCTGGGGGGATGCTGTCCTTACAGCCTGCTACCTTGTCAATCGCATGCCATCATCTGTTCTTGGTGAGAAAATTCCACTTTCCGTTATTTTCCCTGATAAGGAATTATTCTCATTTACTCCTCGTGTCTTTAGTACTGTGGCATTTGTTCATCACCTATCTCCTGGACTTGACAAACTCTCTCCTAGAGTTGTCAAGTGTGTCTTTGTATGATACTCTCGGACTCAGAACGGGTATCGTTGCTATGACCCAATAAACAAGAAATATTTTGTCAGTGTTGATATTACATTTTTTGTGTCAGTTAAGTACTTCTCCCATGCCTCTCGTCTACTTCCGATGATGATGTCTATGTTCCGCCTCCTCCTAGTCTGAGTCCACTTGAGTCCAATCCTGCTCCTGTTGCTACGCTACCACCACCACCTCCACAACCACCTGTCTCACCTTTACCGAAATTCTATACACGTCGGTCAGGTCCTGCTCAGACTACACGTCAGGCATCCATCACGCCTCAGGTATGTTCAGATGGCATTACTAATGATGGGTCAGATATTGTACATGTGCAGGATTCTTCGTTGCAGGAGGACGATGCACCATCCAGTACAGCGGATGACGATCTTGATGTTCCCATTGCTATTCGGAAGCAGAAACGGACTTGCGTGTCCTATCCTTTTGCTTCCCAGGTGTCCTTTCACCGCCTTACAGGTGACTTTCAGAGGTTTGCTGCGACCTTGTCTTCCGTGGATATACCACGGACCTATCAGGAAGCTATGAAGATTGATTGTTGGCGATTGGCTATGGAAGAAGAGATGCGTGCTTTACAGTCTCGTGGTACATGGAGCTTGGTTAATGCTCCATCTGGCGCATCCATTGTTAGCTGCAAGTGGGTATTCACAGTTAAATACCATGCAGATGGCAGTCTCGATCGGTACAAAGCACGACTTGTTGCGAGGGGTTTCACACAGACCTATGGCATGGACTATATGGATACATTTTCTCCAGTGGCTCGTCACTCTACTCTTCGCATTCTTCTATCAGTTGTCGTGGTACGTGACTGGTCTATATCTTAACGTGATGTCAAGAATGCCTTCTTGTATGGAGATCTGCAGGAGGAAGTCTACATGCAGCAACCACCAGGGTTCACTGCTGAGGGGGAGAATCATATGGTGTGTAGACTTCGCAAGGCGATTTATGGCCTTAAACAAAGTCCAAGGGCATGGTTCCAGAAGCTTTCCCACCTAATTGAACGACGGGGATTCAAAAGATCAAATGCGGATCACTCGTTCATTCAGAAGACATCTACAGGTACGGTTGTCATCATGGTCTATGTTGATGATATTCTTGTTACAGGAGATGACATTCAGGGAGTAGAGAGGGCAAAAGCATTCTTGGGTCGTCAATTTGTCACGAAGGATCTGGGTACCTTAAGATACTTTCTGGGGTTGGAATTTGCCAGGAATGCACAGGGTCTGATGATGACCCAAAGGAAATACATTACAGATTTTCTGATTGAAACAGGCATGGATGGATGTAGACCATCAAATACTCCTATGGATCCAAGCATGAAGCTGTATGACAATGATACTGAAGAAGTGGACAAGAGAAGATATAGAGAGATGGTGGGTAAGCTCCTTTATATCACCATAACTCGACCCGATATTGCTTTTGCAGTAAGCCGAGTGAGTCAATTTATGGAGCAGCCAAGACAAGTTCATATGGACGCCATATACATGATACTGAGGTATCTAAAGTCTTCTCCAGGCTCAGTGTTGCTATTTCGAAAGGGCACAGATTTATCTATTTCAGCGTGTGCAGACGCAGATTATGCAGGGTGTCCTAAGGATCGAAAGTTTTCTTGGAAAAGCAAAAAAACATACTGTTGTGGCAAGATCTAGCGCCGAGTCCGAATATAGAGCTATGGCGCAAGCGAGCACTGAGATGATGTGGGTTCGAGCTGTGCTAGAAGATCTACATATAGATGTACCTTTACCCATGCAGCTTTAATGTGACAATCAGGCAGCATTGTTTATTGCCAACAATCCAGCATTTCATGAACGAACAAAGCATATCGAAGTAGACTGCCACTACACTAGAGATATGATCCAGAGAGGCTTGATATCTACATCTCACGTTAGCTCAGAGGATCAGACTGTCGACATATTGACCAAGCTGTTGCTTAGAGGACCCTTTCAGAGATGTTCGTCCAAGCTGAGCATGATAGACATCTATGCTCCACCTTGAGGGGGAGTGTAGAGACTTATGCTATGATATTATGTACCATTTCTTATTTTCTGTTTATTTTCTGGACTCTTAAGTATTTTGCCCATGAGGTCTCTCTATATAAGAGAGCCTAGAGTTCTATGGAATAACAATTCTCTCATTTCCACCAACACCAAACTTTGGCATATGCATCATCCGCCTCCCACGAGGCGTTAACCCCAGTCTTCTCTAGTGGCTCTTCTCGGTAAGAATGTGTTTCTTATCATTTGACTTCATAAGGTTCATGAACTGCATAGCTCAGAGCTCATAGTTCGTCCCGTCCATTTTGACAATATATGTTGGACCTCTGAAAGCGCTTGTGGCGGGTACATCGACTTTGTGCTCAAACATATTGCCAGATGTGGAAGACTATGGTTTTGCAGAGTAAAATGATTGTCTACACAAATATATGTGGATTTGAATGCATATGTACACTTATGCACCCAAATCCATCAAGTAGACGGAGAAACCGATGCCGACGATGGAGCGGTTGGAAAGCAAGTCACACACAAAAACGCCACATGCGCAAGAGCAGCACGTTGGGCGGTGCGCGACGGTGTGCGAGATAGCGTGCGGTGGCGCGCGAGATGACGTGCGAGGGCGCGCGAGGTGGTGCGCGGTGGCGCACGGTGATGCGTGACGCACGTACACAGGAACGAGGGCTGAGGGTGAGGTTAGGGCTAGGGTTTTGGGTACGAGAGCTCCGGCCTAGGACCGCCGCTCTGATACTATGTTGGGAAAAATAAAGATGTTTATTCCATAGAACCCTAGGCTCTCTTAATTATATAGGAGAGAGGCCAATGGGTAAATTACATAAGATAGACATTAAGAAATAAACAATAAGAAACTAAAACTCAGAGTACACAGAATTATCTATATACTTTGTAATTCTTAGTAGAATGGTGTTGTCGAGCACACCTTTTCAATATTACTAGGACTCTTCTTATCCATAGTCATTCTCTCCACTCTTCATGGGGTAATGTTATCCCACTGCATGATACCTAGTCAACCATATGTCATCCTCGGTGTCAGGAGAAAATGTTCATTTTTCGATTGCATTTTCAGATAAGAACATTTTCTCTCCAACACCTCGCAGCTTTGGCTCCGTGACTTTTATTCATCACCTAACTCATGGCCATGACAAGCTCTCCCCAAAATATATCAAGTGTGTTTTTGTGGGCTACTCCGAACCTAGAAATGGTATCGTGCTTTCATCATCTCAGACAGAAGTACTATTTTAGTGCTGACATCACATTATTTGAGTTTATCATGTATTTTTCTCCTACATGTGACAAGATGACCTCGTCCAAGTCTGGTGAGGAGATTTACATTTCACTTCATCCTTCGCATCCACCTTTTATGGATGTATTTATCTCTGTGAATTGATTTATATTCTTGTTGTGATTATTATTATAATATTTGTTTATTGATTGTAACATTTTGAATGATCCAAAAAAGGTTCTCTCATTTGGTATCATAGCCAAGTTTGTGTGGAATGTAACCAATGTTGTAAAAGTTCCCTGACTTGCCCGACTAGTAGGTCCGACTAGTCTAGTCGATGGGAGGCCGACCGAGTATTGACTAATTCTGACTAGGCCGACTAGTCGATCGATTTTTGCTTGAAGATAACATTTTTTATTTTTTTCTTTTTTGAAAGCAAACTTATTCTGATAGTTTTATTTAAATTCAATTACTTATTTTCTTTCATTATGATAATAATTACGAATCCATGTAAATATATAAGAATATATGTATACAAATGATTTATATATTTAAAATAATTAAAAAATCAAAGTTGATTAAAGCCCGACTATATCTGATTCGTTGCCCGACTGTCGATTAATCCTTAGTCAGTGACCCAGTCGACTGAGTACCGACTACCGATTTTTACAACCTTGAATGTAACATCCATCTACACAAATGACTGTAATCACTAACTCCTCTGAAAGATAAGCTACGATAAGGCCCTCCATGGTACTAATTTTAAATGGAAAGATTTGAATGTAGATTTATTTGAAATGCGTGGAGTACAAAATTTATGGGTGTAATGCATTCAAAGTATCATAGAATGAAAATAAAAGAAGGAATTGACATCCCCGACAAGGACAAGAAAAGCATGGCAACCAACTCAAGAGCAATTAACGCTCTCTTGTATACAATCTCAAAGGAAGAGTTTTACTGGGTGTTCGCTTGCAAATCCACCTACAAGTTATGGAAGTAGCTTAGTTTTACCGACTGAAGGGAACAAGTAAGGAATAAAACACTCATGTTGATTATTGCAATAATGCTATGATTTTTTTCAGGATATAGGAAGGTGAACTGATCAAGGATATGCACTCAAGATTAACATACATCATAAATGCTCTACAAAATCTCGAAGTAGATGTGAAAGAAGTTGTTCAAGTCAAAGAAAAACTCTAAAGATTACTGGCTCCATAGTCGAGGACCACAACCATGATAATCAAAGGAGCAAACAATCTAAAGACGCTTCTCTTTGACCAACTACTTTATTGGATGTATGGAAACAGAAAGAAGGAAGATAAAATGAGAGAAAATTGTTTACGGTGATTTCGGCGTGTGCTATGGTTTGATGATGTGATAAGTTAAAGTCCTACAACACGGATATCGCCTAAATGAGCGAAGAATGCCCAAGGAATGTTGAATGGAAACCATTAAGAAGGATATCGCATTTTTTAAGCCAAGCACGGATATAGCCCAAATTAGATACAGTTGGAAGCAAAGAATCTATGTAGTCGAACCCCCTTGAAGTGGTAAGAGGCTTGGTGGTGGTTGTAGAAGTATTAAATCTTTGCTTACATTCAAGTAGTAGTTAATTATCAGAAAAGAAACACTACGAAAACAAGCTATAGACCTACGAAGCCCCTCTTTCTCCTTAACCTAGCATCAGTTCATCCGCCCTTGCATAACAAAGTTCCTTAGCTGCTTTCTCACTAACTCATCTCACTAAGATGAAAAACTCTCCACTGATGTCATAAGATGCTCGTGGTTTCTTTTTTTCTAGGACATTTGAACATGAATATCTTCGCTGGGTCCTCCCAAATATCATTCTTCTGCTTGAATTGATGACATGAAATTAGTTAGAAATATATCCTATCTTATACCGATTCTCTTTTTTTCTGCAACTTCTCCCCGTGACATTATCACATGAGACAGACTCGTTGGCTACTGTTATATTCAAAATCACAAGGTGAACTATGGCGAATCAGTTCCTTCATTGTTCTTGATCCCAGTCAACACTTGACATATCTTAAATCTTCAGCATAGCTGCGTTTAGACCACCAGCCGCACAAGGCGACTCCAGAAGATTGAATATCGGATGGATACAAATGACTAGGTGTGAGGAAGGAATTACAGCCTCGTGTTCTAAGACGACATCCGCATCTGAGATATCTATCCGTAAATGAGACGAGAAGCGTCGGCATCATCCAGTCGTTGATAGGCATGTGATGAAACGACAAACCTCACCTGAGAATCCAGACCGACTCGAATGGCGAAGCCGGGGTCTTCGACACTAGTTGCGAGCACGACATGAGAGCCGCCGCCGCCACGGCCGCGATTGGCGCTGCTCCGCCCATTCTTCTTCTTCCGCTTCCCGCTGCATGAGACGGTTGCAGGATCGATTCGTATAGCGGGCGGCGCGCAGCCCAACCACGCCGGGAGCGCGCGAACCTCGCCGCAGCAGCGCGCCAACATCTGCCCCTCCGTCTCTCTCCCTGCTCGACCAAGGCGGAGATGGGGTGCGACGGACTGGGGAGCTGGAAGGAAGAATTGCGGGAGTTGGGCGGTTTCGGTCTGCTGGCCGTGGGTAAGGGGTAGGCGAGACACGGCGGAAGCGCGTGAAGCGACTTCGGCTCTTGGCAGCCTGCTGCTGCTGATCGATTTTTTTTCTTTTTTTTAAAATAGCTTTCGGATGTATGGACGTGCATTTGCGGGGGTTTCTTCTTGGGTTTGTTTTGACAGTGATATTTGCAAAATCCAGCCCTCATTTTCCAGATAAAATCCGCGATATTATCTACTCCCTCCGTTATCATTATCCGCTTTGCCTTGTTTTGACTTTCATTGACCACATTAGTTGTGAATATTTGAGGTGCAGTAACTAAACAGAAATTTTAATTGGACGTATATTGTAGGTGACCTTTTTTTTTGTTAATTACGTAACAAAGCCGTTTCTTCATAGAGCACTTCCTCCTGTGACTGCCGCAGCAGCTGCATGTGGATATTGAGGCAAAGGCGCCTCTTGAAGTTACATGAGGCAGCTTTGGATCAAATCTACCGAATAAGCGATTATGGACCAAATCCGCTTCTTGAAGAGGCAGCTTTATTACAGTAAATAACAAATAAGAATTTCACCTTTAGTATAGGCCCAATCAAGTTTTTCTGCATGTTACACCTACAAATTTTCCTTTGTGGTGATAATTTGTTAGCTGCATGTGTAGCTGTAGTGCGAGATACTTAATCTCTTCGATTAAATCAGAAACGTCTAACGTGTGACGAAGGTATAGAATGGTGCATGGCTATAGAATAAAGATCAATTTCAAAAGTAATGCAGATATTGTGGTAGACATTGCAGGTCTTCTCTTTGAACTTTGGAGGGCTTTCGAAATATGGCATGAGAAAATAGCGAAGACCTAATTGGCTAAATATATTGTGTGTTAACTAAGCAAAAGGACAAATATAAAAAAGATTCGTAAGTCCTCATTTAGATTGCCAGTTCAGAGAAGAGCTATTTTAGGATAAGGAGTAATGTTAGGATTAAGAATCTTAATGGAAGTGTGCTCCTTGTACTTACACTATATATACAGAGGGGTGGTGGTATTACACGTACCTCAACACCATCATCACACCACAAGAGATTGCAAGAACAAGAGAAAGAGAGAGAAGCGAAGGAAAAGAGCGAGGAATGGAGAGAGGTGCACGTGTTCTTTTTCTTATAGAATTTTCTTCTCCAGTGGGGTGACCGACCACTGTTATATCATGTATCTTCTTCTTAGTGTGATTGTACATTCATTCATATCACCAACAATCAATATTGGAACGAGGTGTAGCGTTTATGAGAGAATAAGCCATGAATAAATAGATGGTTAAGGTGAATTGTTGAGATCAATAGCATCGATGAAACAATAGCTTCTTCTTAGCTAATTTTGCCTTAATAAATTATAGATTCATCTACTTTGTACTTATCGTTTGACCTAAAATCTCTAACAGATATCTTAAAATAGACCTTAATATCATCTTTTTGTACAAAATATCCTCATAAATAAGACCACTATTAAAACAAAAAAAACAATACAAAAAGAAGAAAATGAAAGAAAGAGAAACGCGGAAAAATTAACCATATGTATATATGTATAGATGATAGAAAGAAGAATAATAAATAGGGTTGTAAATCATACTTATGACCCTAACCTAGAAACCAAGTCATATTGACTAGGTCGACAAGTAAAAAAGAGAAAAATCAAGAAAACCTCAAAAATAATTCCGATGTGTATAAAATACATGTGTAAACTCCCATAGTATCATGATAATTTATTGTGGATTATTTTGAAATAATTATTTTCTCATCTTTTATATAAATGCATATAGAGATATAAAAAATAATAAATAGTCCTCTCAATATCTTGGAAGAAAAATCAAAACCTCCATTATACAAATACATGACTCTAACCATTATTATAAATCTTCAAATAACTCAAATTCACCTTTCAAACTTCACTGCACATCAAAATACTATTTATAAAAATATTTTAAAAATATAGATGTGAAAGGAGTGAGTTTTAAGTCTTGGATCCATTTGTACATATATACTAAACAACCGAATGAACATCCACTTTTTATATACTTTTTTTTGATATTTTGACTTGATCCTTTTTTAGTCGTTCTAATAAAATACATAGAAAAATA